>QEPC01000823.1:93536-105096 GCA_003113815.1 Sphenodon punctatus | reverse complement strand
GGGCTACAGGGAAGACAGAGGGGTAGGGAGACAAACTGGGAGACTCAGCAGACAGAACGCAGGACACTCTAGGAGGGGAATCAACAAATGGACTACAGGGGCAACAGGGAAATAGGGAAACAAACCAGAACACACAGCACACAGACAAAGGGGGGATACTTGCTGCAGATGCAGTGTACAAGGCACCAAAGCACCGCACACACAACAAAGGTTCAAAGCAGGAAAGAGACATTGCTCCACCAGCTTCCTGCGGTCACACCAGTTTAAATACCGTCTGTGGCCAATCAGGAAGCTGGGAGGGTGGGCTGGGGAAACAAGCCCCAGCTGGGGGAGGGTGTGGACATACAAGGGCCAAGGAGACAGGGGAAAACATATTGAGGAGAAATGCGGGAGGTTAGCTGATCCACCAGGTGGCGCAGACCCCCAAAGTACACTTGGTACCTTCTACCCTGAAGAACTGCAAAAAGTGAACCCCCAGCAGGATAAACTGTACAGGGTTGAAAAAGTGATGGCCACCAAGGGAAAAGGGAAAACATTAACAAGCAGTGTGTGGTGAAGTGGCTAGGTTGGCCTTCTAAATTTAACAGCTGGGTAAATGCTTCTCAACTCAACAAAGCTTAAGCATGGAGGACAGTGGATTTTACATCACCCTACCCAGTAATGTCTGCAAACACGTTTCCTCACATCTAGAAATGTAGACCAGGAGCCCATGTCATTTTTGTTTTCATTTTCATTATTTAAATCTGTCATTTTTGTTTTCATAAATATCAAATTGTCATTTTTGCTTTTGTTTTCATTTTCCATTGGTTTCAATGGAAAACTTTAACCTTTTTGTTTTTCACTATACTTGGCTGAAACCTGGAGTACTTATACCTACAATGGAAGGCATTATGTGTACAAAATTACAAAAGGATTGGATAAAGGAATCCAATTTTATAAGCAGTTGAATTATATTATTTTGCAAAAGTCTTCATATACATTTTTAATTGTAACTTCTTTGCCTCACATTTAATGGAGATGGAACTTGGCAAGTTTATACCCCTTCTCATATTTACTATCTCTGTCAAGGTTCAGAAGGATTGGATAAAGGGTCCTGGTGGTATAAGAAGTATGCAGTCTCTCCTAACGCGCTTTACATGGCATTTATTGATCTTAGGGCTGCGTTTGATACGGTTTATAGGGAGCGTCTATGGTGAAAACTGGCAGCATTGAATGTGGATGGGAGATCATTGCATCTAATTTATAGCCTATATAGGAACACCTCAATAAAGGTTAGAGTAAATTGTCAGGGGTCTTGACTGAAAGGATTGCAACGAATAGGGGACTTAAGCAGGGCTGCATATTAGCCCCAACACTGTTCAACATCTATCGGAACGATGTGATGGATGTGCTCTTAGCAGTACCCTCCCAGGCTCCTCAGCTGGGTGTGACAAGTATCACTTGCCTTCTTTATGTGGATGATGCCGTGCTGTTAGCACGCTCACAGGTGAGCTTGAGACGACTTCTGGTGGCATTTGGGCATTAATGTTGGAATAACCTCCTCGAAATTAATTATGACAAGACTAAGGTCTTAGTCTTTTCTCTGAGGAAAGTTTTACATAAATGCATATTGGATAGCAAGGAAATCGAACAAGTCTGAGTTTTCAAATATCTGGGACTCCTTTTCCAATCAAATGGGGCCTGGTCTATGCAATGTCAGACAATACAAGACAAGGTCAAACAATCTAACAGAGCCCTACTAACTTTTTTTAAGTCAAGGGGAGGTCATTTGGTTACGTCTGCGATTAAGATCTTTATCTAGAAAACTATCCCACAGATGTTATATGGTGCACACTTGTAGGCTTTGGGCAAAATTAAAACCCTTGAGAAACTACAATCAGGCTTTCTTAGGGCATTATTAGCAACCCCCCCTGGGATAAACACCTCAGCTCTTTGTTTAGAATGTGGTTTCCTCCCCCTGCAGGAGAGGATTTGGTGGGGCGCAATAAATTATTGACTTTGCCTTTTTTTCAGAGTGGCTGCCCCGTTGTCCCAGCTGGTTTTGGCGAATAAGACTCCAAATGTGTGGGCTGCCACAGTGGTGGACAAAATAAACAGCTTGGGGTTTAACACTGAGGCCTCTGTTTCCTTGGGATTTAAAGGTGCCAAAAAGTTGCTGGCTGATAGGTTGTCAGATAATACTTGGCAAGATTTAAGAGCATCAATTGGGGAGAGCAGGACTCTGGGATCTTACTTATTGATTGCAAACCAATCCTGCTTGCCTATGCCTTATCTGGATGGTGGTATATCACAAAGGAATAGAAGGCTATTTTTTCTGGCCAGAGTTAACTCCTTCCCCTCTGCGTTCACCGAAGGGAGATACAGAGGTATTCCCCTGGCTGAATGGCTATGCCAATGTGATTTAAAACATATTGATTCCTTGTCACATATTTTATTGGAATGTCCCGTTTTCAGGGGTACGTGGAAAATATATTTCCCTGCTGATTGTTCCTTTCCTGGGAAGATCTTCTGAATTCTAGGTGAGTCTCCTCTTGGGTGATCGTTCTCCTGAAATTATGGGGAACGTAACTCATTATTTGGGCATAGTTAATAATATGAATTTGCAAGGGAAAGAGGCATTATAATATGTATTTGTCCATTTTGGGTGGATTCGACTCCCCATGCTGGGACATGGGCAAGTTTTTATTTTATTTGTCGGGGTAACAATTTGTTGCTTTATTAATGTATTTGTAATTCATCATATTATATTATTATTACGATTTTGTATGTTATGACATATGTACCCTTTGCAATGGCCAAATAGGCTATGCAATAAAGTTTAAAGTTTAAAGTTAATATATATACCCTGAACACAAATCCTCTTAAGTTCTTTAGACAATTTATCCCCATTATATTAGAAAACATGAAAGGAACTTTGGTGATACAAGGAGAGCTTAACATGCCTCTCACCAACGTGTATATATATATATATATAATATATAAATAAATAAAAAGCCCTATTAGTAAACCACAAGCAATGATTAGTGATCTGTTCAATACTCAAGGAATCACCGATGCATGGCATCATCTCAATAGAAACAGCAGAGAGTATACATACTGTTCCCATGGCCACAATAATTACTCCAAAATAGACCATGTACTTACAGGGAAAAAGGATCTGTGGAAATGCAAGGTGTGCTACATTGTGCCATTGGTATTTACAGACCTCGATGCCATAATTACTGAAATTAGATTAAATAATATTTCTTAATTGCTTAAAAATAAGAAATACACAAGAAAATTGAACTCTTTGATGTCTTCATCAAAGAATATATAAAATTCAACCAGGACTCAGTAAAGTTCTCAGCCACCTTCTGGGAAGCAGCGAAAACCAGCATAAGGGGCAAATTAATAGCTCTTCGGGCATATGTGAAAAAGAAAAAGAGAGAGGCTATACATGCGATATATGCGGAGCTCCATAAATCAGAAGCACTTAATATACAATCCCCCTCCAAATTGCTGCAAAGACAAATAAATAGAGTAAAGGAAAGAATTAATACAATAGAACTTGAAAAAGTAAAGATGCAATTGAAATGTAAAAAAATGGTATTATAATAACAGTAAAAAAGCAGGCAAAGCGCTTGCATGTTTAGCTAAAATACAACAAAAAGCAGTAATAACAAATATTTTTTTTATTATTTTTCATTATTTTTTTATTCTTATTTTCACATCTGTATCAGAGTAAAGCTCCTTTATTAACCTCAGCAGCCTTTGATCTACCTGCAGTCTAGTCAGCTCATAGAGCTGATGTGTTGTTCAATTTTCTTGTGGATTTCTTTATTTTTAAGCATCCCCCTATCTAAACACCAAATACATTTATTTGGAGGTGAAATATTATTTAATCTAATTTCACTCTAGTCTTCTGATTTTTAGAGTTTTATAAAAACTTGTATTCGTCTTCTGATCCGGACCCTGAGGAGATAAAAAAAATTCTAAGTAATATTGAATTGCCTAAACTAAATAATGCACAACAGGCCTTTAGGAACACATTAATTACATCATCAGAAGTAGAAGCAGTGATAGACAGTACGCAAAGCAATAAGACAAATGGCTTGGATGGGTTTCCCTCTGAATTCTGCAAAACATATACCAAATTACTTTGCCCATACCTAACTAACCTGTTCAACAGAATTAAAGAACACGAAAGAGGACTTAGAAGCAACATGGTACAAAATCATTGCAGCAATTGAAAATGAAGAATTTCTCCAGAGTGATAAAACAATACTATTTGATCGCTATTTCTGAGTCAAATGTATGTTATAAGGGATTTTGATATCAGTGTAACATCTTTTATTATATGGTATGGAGATACGATATGAGTATAGACTGATATTGTTAAAATTTATTTGTAAATTTTTCTAAGAAAGACATTTTTTAAAAAAAGAGTTCAATTGAATTGTATGACTCTTTGACCCTACAGAAGAGATTCTGCACTATATATAGAATGGACAAATTACTATGATGCATATACTTTGTGAAGGCCTTCTTGATTTCACTGCTTTCAGAAGCAGCATCCATGAGATCATCCACTATGATCCAACTCATTTTATTAAAAGGGAATAAGGCATCATCAGTCAGCTATAACACCAAACTACATTATCAGGCATAGATGAAAGCACTTGCTTGCTATGATCTAACAGATTTTTAATAAAGTAAATGTCCCCTGAGCTGCTTGGCTCAGCGATCACATCGGAGAAAGGGTGTTGCCACCTAATGTCCATACTTAATACCTGTAGGGCAAAGTTTTAAAACCCTCTCAGATCACACTCTTGTCGTAAACAACTCCCTGTGTTTTCCTAAGAGTTCTTGTCTTTATTTGAAAGTGCTTCTTGTCTGTTACTATACACGGTTGTTGAAGCATAATTTTTTTAGGGTCTTCCTGCCCAGATTTATAGTTCCAAACCAGAACTTTCAAGCTCTCAAAACTGACTTTTTCACAATTGGTGCTGTTCAGTGTAATCCCCTTCACCTTCATGCACACTTTGCCGCTAGATAACTTGAACCCGTATGTTTTAGGGCCACCTGAAGCATATTCTACAATGTACTCGGGGGGGGGGGGGAGTTTGCTCATTAGATCGCCTAAATATTCAATTTAATTAAAGTTTATTTGTTTAGCCTTTGGCCATTACAAAATAGACATACATGTTATAACAACAACAAATAAAATAATCCTCCAGATCTAAATAAAATAAATAAACTTAAGTTACTAATAAAACCTTATTTAGCATCCCAGACAATCTCTATGCCCCTTGAGATTTTCCCCAAAGCTCCTCTTGGGACCAGCCCATAAGGAACTAGTAATCGGTCCCACTGCTAGCTCCCGATATACAAACGTGAACCTCCTTTGGGAAGATCACACAACACCTTGCCCTTCCCGGGGCTTGTGGTGGCACACTTGACCCCTGCAATGGAGCCTCTTAGATAAAGAGCCAGACACATATTCACTGGTAACACAACACCTTACCCTTCCCGGGGCTTATGGCGGTACACTTGACCCCTGCCNACAATATTGACCCAAGGATCGCAATTGCCTATTCAAACCTGCCTGCGATCCGGAGAGCAGAATCGCGTCATCTGCATACAATAGAATAGCTGTCTCCTTATTCCCAATCTTAGGGTGGTGGTTGTCCATAGAGGTAATGGAGGTAATTAGATCATTGACATAGATGTTAAAGAGTGTGGGGGCAAGCACACACCCCTGCTTGACCCCACGTTCTGTCCATATCAAGCATGATAATAGACCCGCCTGGTCAATCCTCACACGTAGGGAAGTATCCATATACAACCTCCATATGAGGAAAAGAAGCCTTGGATCCATAGAAGTTTGTGATAATTTGTGCCAAAGATCATTCCTAGACACCAAGTCAAAGGCTGCCTGAAAGTCTTCAAAAGCAGCATACAGCCCCGTATTGGCAAAATATTTACTGACCAGGTGAGTTAGAACCATGAAATGAACTGAGGTAGAGTGGCCAGCCCTAAAGCCGTTCTGTTCATCCCTTAGAAACGGTTTCTGCTCCAGCCAGTTCTCCAATCTGCCCAGTAGAAGTCTGGCATACAACTTTGCAACAACACTAAGGAGACTTATAGGGCGATAGTTCTTGGGCTGCTCTGGAGGGCCCCTTTTATAAATGGGGACCACCTCCACCTGTTCCCACAGTTCGGGAAGCTTTCCTGTTAAGTTGATTCCAGAAAATAAATGGGCCAAGACAGTGGCCCACCATGTGGGACTAGATTTAAATAACTCCCCTGGTAAGCCATCTGGGCCAGCCGCCTTTCCTTTCTTAAGTTTCTGAAGCAGGGCCAACACCTCCTCTGGTGAAATCAATGGCCAGGGAGGTAGAGAGTCTAATACTGCAAAGGGAGCCACGGGAACCGGATCAAATGCAAACAGCTCTGAGAAGTGAGACTCCCAACCCTCTGCTGCGACCTTCGAGGGGTTTACACTTCGGGCCCTCACACAGCCCCTAACAAGTCTCCAAAAACACATTGAGTCGCCATTCCTTGCCGCCTGCTCTAGCTTCTCCCATTGTTTCAGATGGTATTCCCTCTTTTTAGAATGTATAAGCTGCTTATATTTGGCCCTAATCTGACATAAGGAGCCCAGCTTACCCGGTGCTCTGTCCCATCTAAAATGCCGGTATGAGGATCTCAGGTCTTTCCTAGTTAAATAGCACTCCCTATCAAACCAAGGGTTCCCAGAGACTCTACAACCCACAGCCCTACCCTGGATGTTAATTCTAAACAGCGCCTTTAGATCTCTCTGAATTATTCCATAGGCTGCCAGAAGATCCTCCATATCCTGAGCCTCCTCCATCCCCTGCTGCCATGTTAGACCATCGGCTGAGGCCAAAAGTTGGATAATATCCCCCTCAAGCTGCTGGCTCCATCGGAATTTAGCCGGAGCCTGGGGCTCTGAGTGTTATTATTATTATTATTAACAAACATTTATATAGCGCCAGCAGTGTACATGGCACTTTACAAAGTAATAAAATAGACACGGTGGACTATCAAAGGTCTCCCACCTACTAATTCCTTCCTCCCCAGAGTCAACTGTACTGGAAGATGATCGCTCCCTGGTTGGAAACCCACCACAAATCATTCGACCTCGAGACATAAAGGGCCTGAGATCATCATCAGATCTAACACACTGCATCCCAGTTTTGACAGAAATGTAAATTCTGCAGGGCAATCCTGCCAGGTCATGCCATTTAGGACTATCAAATTCAAATTGACCATCAGCTCTAACAAATGAAGTCCGTTGCTGTTCACACTCTGGTCCTTGGACCTCCTCAGTGGATGCTCACCCAGGTCCTCCATATTCCCATAACCTCCAGCATTAAATAGGGCATCATCAGATACCCCCCGTCGAGCATTGAGGTCTCCTACCAGTAGAATCCCTACCTTTACATACCCCCTTTTGATGGATTCTATAAGATTCAAGAGTTCCTGCCAGCAGCTTTCCCTATAATAGCGGGATGTACTGGGAGGGATATAGACATTAATAACTGCCAAAAACCCCTTGGGGAACTGCAGAATTACTCCACAGCTAAAGGTACAAGACCCCAGGATTGGATAATAAGCCTCCACCATCCCCCTGGATACAAGACAAACACACCCGTTGCTTGTGTGGCCCTTCCCTCCCGTCGGGAGCGCATCCACGAAAAAAGAATCAAAGCCAGGGAGAGAGAAAGAGCCCTGAGACCAAGTCTCTTGTAGACAAACAATATTATGGCCCATAAGGAAGGACAAAAAAATCGCAGTCTCCTAAATAATCTCCTAAATAATCACCCAGAGGGGGCTCCCACTCACCCTCCCTGCTCACAAACATGGCAGAGTCTGTATTGTGATAAAGACAGTGGTCCTGCAACCTGTCTAGAAAGTTGTACCTGTCTCTTATACACATCTTCTCTGCTCCATTATCCTGAGCTCAGTTTTTCAGTCCTTGGGGACAGAGACTGTATCCAGGAACCAGATCCAGGCACTGGAAAGGGGCCACATAAAAACTTGCCAAGGGCTGCATTTGGCCCCCGGGCCTGAGGTTCCCCACCCCTGATTTAGGAGTTCTGCGTTTTTCAGGGTTTAATCTTGATATGGTCTGGGTGTAAGCATACCCCTTCTTTCTCATAGTAGTCCTTAATATACTTGGCAGTGATGCACCAGTTGGGGTACTCTGAAGCCTCCTGTATCTGAAGAATGTGCATGTTAATACAGTCAGAAAACGAGGAGACAGATTTCTGTTCAAAATGCCAAACTTCAAAGATTTTAGCCACCATGTACCCCTTCTCTAATGCGACTGCCAATTCAACTGTGCACCATGTCCCCTAGAGAGCCATTTCCTCTTCTGTATGGGAACAGGTCTCTTGATCCCTGCTGTCTGCACACATTCTACACAAAGCTTGTCACCCACCCTAGCGAGGAGCATAGGGGGGAAAAAGCCCACAAGGGGGGTACACTTTCACAAACCCAAAGTAGTCTGAAAGAGAGTCAATTTAAAAAAAAATAAAAAAATGATAAGGTGTCCAATGGGATATTCTTTGGTCTTGTTTACAAACAGGTAAAGGCTTGTAAAATCATAATAGCACACCTCACTCTGCTAGTTAATACAGACACACTGTGTTAGTTCTCCCACCATACAGAGCGTCAGAGGCTGAGGCATTTCAACAGTGGCCAGGAGCTTTTGCAGCTCCCTGTCAGTTTCCACCATTTCCCTCCACTCATGCTCCCAGAGGATTCTGACTTCAAAAGCTTTATCCCTGAGACAGTCACCCTTGCGCAGGATCTGGTAAGCAAGAGAGGCATAACTGTATGCTATCATAGGGTCCATATCCCCCTTCCCATAGCATTTCACACAGCCATGATAGAAACAGCCATTAAATTCAAACACAGTTAGGGGAGAGGAAGGGAAGGGTAGAGGAGTCAGAGGAGATGGAGGCATTAGGGGTGTGCACCAGAGCCCCATGTAGTTTTTGTTATTAAAATGTGTTGTTTTCCTTGTCATTAGTAATTAAATGTCATTTTTTGTTATCATTGTCGTTATTGATATCAGTACCAATTTCAAACAATTTTGTTTTTGGTATTGTGATTGTATGAGACCGAAAACGATACTGAAACCGGAAACAGTACTTCGATCGGCTCTGCAGTGGCATGGCATATGGCTGACTGGCTATGTGTGGTTGTGTAAGAACATAAGAAGTGCCATACTGGGTCAGACCAATACTCCATCCTGTCTCCAACTGTGACCAATCACGGTGGCTTGGGAGAAGCACCCAACAAGTCACAATGGGGGATCCATTATCTGTTGTTTTCCACCAGCTCCCACCATGTTCCCTAATCCTGTCTAGCTAATGTCTGCTAACTTGGATATTATGCATGTTTTACCAATTCTGTTCACACAAAGCCTGCCCAAGGCTCCTTCTATCTCTCTCGACAGCAGTATACCGTACTTGTACCACAAATATTGATATTATGCATGCTCTATTGACAGGAGTGTCGCAAACCCCAGCACATGGCCTTCGTGTTTCTCACTTGAGAGTAGCACCATAGGGGATTTGAACCCAGGTCCTCTTGCCCCCCCAGCAAGGAACTCATCTTTAGACCAACACGCTCTTGCAGATCATAGCTCTCAAAGACGCCATCTGGCTGAGAATGGTTTTGTCCATTGATCCCCTGGGTGTTACAGGCCTGGTACGATGCTGCCAGGCCACGGTGCTCGGATTCTACGATTGGGGCCCCATGCACAGGAATGGAAGTGAACCTTCTGTGGCAGGCACCAACAAAACTTTTCTAAAGGTATGGCCTTCTGCTTGACCAAAACAGTAGTACAGGTGATTAGAACCCACTACCTCTGGTTTCTTGGGCAAGAAGGCTAATTGCTAGGCCACCAAGCCCTGTTCTTTGTAGAGTATGATTTTTGTCCTGAAGTAGGTAAAGAAGGGTGTTTGGACTCCAGGATCAGGGTCCCATGCATAAGAATGGATGCTACCCTTCCACGGCAAGCACCAACAAAAATCTTTTTTAAGGTGCTGCCTTTTTCTTTCTTACTTACTTGACAACAGCAGCAGCACTGGGGATTAGAACCCATGACCCTTGGCTTCCTGAGCAAAGACCCTTTTTGCTAGGCCACCAAGCCCTGCTTCCTGCAAATTAGGGTTTTGGTCCTCAAGAAAGTAAAGGCCTGGGCCCCAAGAAACGAGTTGCTTACACCCAAGTGTGTAGATTTGAATTTTTGGGGTATCACCCACCATTTCAATTCAAGTTCCTCCCATTGTACTTGACAAATGTAAAAACATTTGTTATAGGCGTTCTATCGATGCTGTTCTCAGAAGGCCTGCCCAAGGCCCTTTTAATTCACCCTCAACAGTAGCACACTGGGAGCTTGGATAGTATGTGCATCCTATTGATTTTGTTTGCACAAGCCCTGACACGTGGTCCTTTTTATTCGCCCCCAACGCTAGCACACAGAGCATACTAGGAGTCTTTCTGCTAGACCACCAAGCCCTGCTTCCTGCAAGTTAGGGTTTTGGTCCTGAAGAAGGTAAAGGCCTGGGCCACAAGAAAAAAGCAGTTGTTTATGCCCATGGAGCATACTGGGCAGTATCTGTATTCTATTGATTCTGCTTGCCCAAAGGCCTTTTTATTCACCCTTGATGGTAGCACATGGAGCATACTGGGAGCTTGGATAGTATGTGCATTCTATTGATTTTGTTTGCACAAGCCCTGGTTCTTTCTTCTTTGCCCTTGACAGTAGCACATGGAGTGCTTGAGTGGTATCTGTGCTCTATTGATTGTGTTTGCACAAGCCCCAACACAGGGGATTAGAACCTGGCACCTTTGGGTTCTTGAGCAAGGAGCCTTGTCTCAAGGCTTCCAAGCCCCGCTCCTGGCTGATTATGATTTTTGTCCTTAAGTAGGTAAAGAAAAGTGTTCAGACTCCAGGACGGGGCCCCACGCACAGGAATGGACGCGACCCTTCCACAGCAAGCACCAACAAAAACCTTCTAGAGGTACAACCTTTTTCTCTCCTACTTGACAACAGCACAAGGGATTAGAGCCCATGCCCTTTGGCTTCCTGAGCAAGGAGTCTTTCTGCTAGACCACCAAGCCCTGTTTTCTGCAGGTTAGGGTTTTGGTCCTCAAGAAGGTAAAGGCCTGGGCCCCAAGAAAAGAATTGCTTATGCCCATGGAGAATATTGGGCACTTGGTTGGTATCTGCGTTGTATCGATTCCGTTTGCCCAAGACCCTTTTTATTCACCTTTGACAGTAGCACACTGGGAGCTTGGATGGTATGCGTGTTCTATTGATTTTGTTTGCACAAGTCCCGGCCCTGTCTTATTCATCCTGGATGAATAAGAAGGTAAGGGCCCCAGGCAAGGAGTTGCATATGCCCAGGTGTGTTGCTTGCACGGGGACGACATGTCCCTCTCATTGTACTCATCAGAGGTATGACCATTTGTTGTTATATGCATTCTATCAATGCCGTTCTCGCAAGGCTTGCCCAAGACCCTTTCCATTCACCCTCCA
>QEPC01000823.1:69857-87946 GCA_003113815.1 Sphenodon punctatus | reverse complement strand
AGAATGATGGCTGGTTGGTCCATGTGGTGAGGATATGAGTACACAGACCTTAGGTAACAGATTGTACTGGATGGAGGGTATCAGCAGGAGTTAGGTGAGGGGAGCAAGAAGTCGGGGAGGGCAGAGCGGAAGAGGTGGGTCTTGAGGAGGAATTTGAAGGTACGAAGGGAGGGAACAAGGCGGATGTGGGCAGGGAGGGTGCAGACTTAGCAGAAGTTATAACAATCCTTTTCTTTCCTTAAGGCCTGTCAAATTGGCAGAGCCACACACCCCTTCTATGCCAAAAGTTAAAACCTCCGTAAAATAAAAATACTAGACTCCCTCCCCAGCCCTATTATGCTCCAGTAAGAGAAGAAAAAGAAACAATAAGATCTGGGTGCCTTTAAAAATCATAGCTGGGACATTTATGTTTCATTGTCATATTTTTTGCTTACAACGCCTAAAGAATGTTAACTGCAGGATTTGATTTTTTAAAAAAAAATATGTTCCTCTTACAAAAATAATGTACAAGTATGGCAGTTTAGTTAGGTAAACATAAACAGTCTCTGCCGATAAAGGCCGACTTTAAACGTCAAGAGCCTAAAATCTCCCCGTCATTCAGAGATCAACACATTGTGCAGATTCCTTCCAGCTGTCATGCCACAGCCTTCTGGCCCAGAACATGTTTGTGTATTGAAGATTTACTAGAGGTTTTTTGAGGGATAATACATTTGCTTCTACTTTTTCTGCCGTGAAATGCTTCTTGGCTGATCACAGAGATTTGCTCTGTCTAAGGCCATTTTCAAATGGGCCGTGGTGGGTGCGGGATGGGTGTGTGTCAGTGGTGGGTGGAAGTGATGCACACCCATCTCTACCCATCTTGATGCACGGAGCAACCGGCCTTGGAGCCCATTGCTCCATGCGTGGGTGATGGGTGGAGGTGGGTGGAGATGGGTGGAGCACGGGAGCATGCACACAACTCCATCCACCGTGGGCACCATTCCTACGGGCACCCACCCATCCCCCCACACCATGGGCGGTGTTCACACAGATGCAGTGGAAGGGAAGGCGAGCGCCCATGTGAAAAGGGCCACAACAGCTTGGGCAAACTCTGAAAGGATCAGGATTTCCCCCCAATTGTAGTAAACTTCTATTTTATTTTGCATATTTAAAGATTCAAAGCTTTCTTGTTGTCTCTAAGGTATCCTGGAGATAATGGGTGAAAACATATGTGATGGTGGAAGGATGCTGTCACAAACCAATGCCACTTGCACCCCAGTCAGGATTGGGTCTAGCCATGGAACATACGTTTGCATGGCAGGCCCTGGTGCCCCACCCTCATGCTGAGCCCAGTGGGCTGCTTTCCCCGATCATGGGCAGCCATGGTGGCAAATGTGGGCCACCATGGCCACCCGTCCACTCTGAACTGGGTAGGAAACAGTGGACTTCCACATGTGATAGTCCGCTGTAGCCCACTAATGTCGGAGGCGGGGGGCGGGGAGGCTAGATGAGCATGCTCACCCTGACTGCCTAACAGCTGATGGGGGGAGGGGATTCCTCTGCTCCTCCAGGCCCCCCCATCAGTTGTTTCAAAGAAGCTCCTCTCAGAGGCCCAATCTTGCTGTGCAGCAGGGGGCTGGGAGTCCTGCCCCATGTAAATGGCTCCTCGGTTGAGCCATGCTATGGAGGAACTTGTGATGGCAGCCCCTGACCTGGATTCCCCGGCGGGGCTTGCTCACTTGGACTGTTCTCCCTGCCAGCCCAAAGCGTGGTGGGTTGAGTGGCCCGCCCTGGGGCATGGCGGGGATCCAGCTCGCCACTGTCTCATTTGTTTCCACCCACTTTCTCTCAGCCTCAGTTCCCCATTTGTAAAATGGGAAACATTTTTGGAATGCTATTTTTTTTCTTGTATCAGCATGAAAAGTTAGTATTTAAAATAGTTGTCACTGAAAACTTTGTTTCAGAAAGTTTTAGCCATGTTCCTTCTCCCCCACCGTGCAATTTAAATCAACACTTTTTTTTTACCCCCACCACAACAGTGTAACAAAATTTTGGGGAATGACCAAATTTGTTTTGACAAACCTTTTCATTGGAACATTCTGAAAACAGAAAAGTTTTAACTGATCCTGACAAAAACAATCTTTTTAGTCAGAAACAAGTTTGGACAAATATTTCCTGACCAGCGTTACTGAACCGGTGCAGGGAAGAATCTGCACAATCTGATAACTTAAAATTGTCATCTGTGTAATTCAGCAAAGGTTTATAGATCATGAATAGGGTATTGGAAATCAGTGTTTGTTTGAAAATGGTTGATTTGCAGAACAAAGAGCTGAATTTGCAACAGATAGCTCCATCAATTGGTGTCTTCTGAGTACATGACCAGGATAATGTTGAGTGGGACTTTCATGAATATATATAACCCCTGTACATCCCCTGATGTTGTCCCTTTCACAAGCTTCAGTGCTGAAGAGGAATGTAAAACCATTAGATCTGATATACTGGGAATCTGACATCTTGCATTATGCTAGTTCTAATTCCACAGGCTATAGGAATACCCATTGCAGAGTGCTGGAGAATTAATGACTTGCCCACAATCTTTATGTTCCCCTTTCTCAATCCCCTTTCTCAGTCTAGCCCTTCTGTTTCCCTTCATGCTTTACTTAACCTTCATTCTTTCCTCTTCCTTCCTCCTTCCTTCCTGCCATTCCTTCTCACTTGATTTTAAGGCTGGAATGAATATCTGAACCAAATACCAAATTAAGTGAATTTGGTATATTCAAAATCTGTCTTAAGTAAGTCAATATATGCAGTATTTGCTTCCTGTTTCATTTCTAGCTTCAAATCTTTGTTTTGGCATTTTCATAAACAGTATTTTGATTACTTAGGTATTTCAGTTTTCAGTTCCATTTTGAATGTGGCTTTTGAATTTTGAATGTGGACCATTTGGACAACCACATGCCCATAAACATTTTTTTTTTTTTAAAGGCCACCAAATAGCACCACTGAAGTGAACAAAATTACTGAACATAATATCTTTGCAAATATAAATTTGATTCACCGGCCATTTGGAAAACCACATTGGGTGTTTTTACACACACATTTCTTCTGCATGTTTGCTGTTACATCCTGAACTTTCTGTGTGTCTAAATCACTCACCCAGATCTTAAAAATCCGGCTCTTCGAACTTCTACGTAGAACTTCTCCCAGAACCTTTGTGTGTAAAATGTTCTCCTGGTAAACTGCTTTGCTCCAGGCAGCTGTGGTCATTTGGTTTCCATGGCAGCCTGTCACATCTACACCTGTGGCTACTTGTGTGAAGAATGCATCCAGGAACTGCCTCAGGACAGTGTGTGTGTGTGTGTGAGAGAGAGAAAGTGTGTGAGAGAAGAATGGATCTGGAACTTACTTGTGGACTTGTAAACCCAGAAGATTGAAAGACCAGCACTTTAAGGTGTGTGTAAAAATGCCCATTCACATTCAACATTTTTTTAAAAAGGTCAAATAGTACCACTAAAATGAATGAAATACTGAACATAGTTTATTTACAAATATAAGAGATGCTCCCACCCTAATTGGGGGCAGCTTTGCGCCTGCCCAGCCCTGGAATTGGGCCTATGTGGGGGTGGGGGCTGACATGCCCCCGCCAGGTGGCCTGGAGTTGATATACCTTGCCAGGTGGGCCAGCCCAGGTGGGAAGGGGGCTGACCTAGGGGTGGGGCTGGGGCTGGCTTGTGCAGCTGGCCTTTAAAGGTGGCAGGCACAGACAGCAACCTCTTTCTGGGACCTGCAGCAAAACCCACCCATCCACCCTGCACTTTTTGCATGTTATGCTTGGTCAGTTCGGCATGTCATGCCTAGAGAATGGTGTTTATGTTTTGTCTAGTGGCTGCTGTAGGCGTTCTGCTAGTTGCTGTCATTTATTCTTGTTCCAACTTTGGCAGATAGCAGCTCGGGAACCATAATGGGGTGGGACGAGTCTGAGAGATAGGGCATCTTCCATACCACACGCCAAGAGATGGGGGAGGGTATTGGGGCAATGGGGTGTGTCTTGACCTTAGACTATATATGGCTGGGTCAGGGGCACCCCACCCTGCCCTGGGGAGTGAGATTTCTTTAAAGTTGCATCACGTGGGTGGGGGGATGGGGAAGTGGTCTAGCCCAGACCCCCAACCACACCATCAACTGTGGTTCCTTTGCTGCTATTGGTCACAGACGTGTGGCAATTTGTGCCGCCTGGTGTAATGTGAAATAAAGTTGTGGCCAATGCCATTCCACTAACAAAATGTCTTGTCTGGTTCCTATGAGGTGGTGCAGGCACAGAAAGATATATTCGATTCACCGGTACTTGATGCCTGTCCCCTTAATCTATTCTTTTTCTTTTTTTTAATTATAAAAGTGAAAGATATTGACAATACATACCAGTTTACTAGCCTGCCATATCCCTTTCCCCCACTCTATGCACCTGGGCTCTGAAAACATTCATTTCTTCCCTCACCCTCCACTCATTCAGCACAGCACAGAGCATTTCACTCCTGCTGGAGGTCTCTGGGTGCTGTGAGAATGTAAATAATAATAATTAATGGAACGCTGTGCCTACGGAAGAAGAAGGAAAGCTGACGACATGGCTTGACATTTGGGAGCCCATATAGAAGGCTGTTGCAGAGATTTCTGCTTTTATTGCGGAAGGCATTAGCTGCTCAAGACTGCCGTTACATTCCACAGTGTGGTATTTCTTGTATCTCCAAGTTACACATTAACATTTAGCTCTACGTGTTTGATGGTTGGAGAATTCTCTGTGTGCCTTTAATTTGTGGCAATGAGTTTTGTGTAGTGCACAATACACATGTATAAGGTGGTGCTGCACTGCGGAGCACAATCAAGCATGGTGCACTTTTGCGTACATGCACTACCTATAATTCCTCTTAAAACAAGTAGAAAAAAGTTTTATGTGTATGCATGTGCAAGATGGTGAGACCAGGATGAACGCTCTGGTGGGCCCAGACAGAGCTCTGATCCTGGTCTGACATAATGGGGATGGTCTCTGTCTTCGTTGAACTAGAATTGAAGTAGGCAGATCTCTCAGGGCGCTTTCCCATGAAACCGTGCACAATTTGCCTCCGGGAAAGAAATCAGAAGGCAAAGTATTTACAGGGTTTGTAATGTCGGACTGCCACCTTGAGCATTTTTGCCGGTGATCATGCAGAGGATTGCAGAGTAAGGAAATCCAGCTCTGCAATCCCCCGCAGGATTACTAGCAAAAATGTGAGCGGGGTGGTGGTGGTGGTCCCATGTTACAATACAAACCCCTCACATGCTTTGCCTTCTGGATTCTTTCCCAGAAGCAAATGGTGCATGATAAGTATTGTGGGAAAGTCAAGTGCCTTCTCAGAGTCCACCAAAGATCCATTTTCAGCCCTATGTATTCTTTCTCTCTTTCCAATTTCAACAATTCATTGTCAGGATTTTTGGCATTTGAACCAAGGTTTGTTGTGTCCCACTCCCAGATAGAGGTGCTTGCCGCAGAACTGTTTTAGCAATGACATTCCTGCACTTCAGCCTCACCATCAATGAAACCATCCCACAGCTGTTCTGTGTTCGGATTGGCTGGAACCCTGTATAATAGTTCCTGAGCATCATCTAGGGCTGTGCAATTTGTATTGTTTTAATTAATTACAAAACTTAATGGAGCCCCATTTGTTTTGTAATTAAGGTAATGAAAATGAATGAATAAGCAAATGACATTTGTTTGATTTCATTGGTTTTCATTTTTATTTTTTGTTTTAATAAAAATAAATAAATAATAAATTATATCACTGTGCATACGCAAAAAGGCCACCAGGGCCATTCTATGTATGTGTGCCTCTTTTCCGGCTCATGCTTAAAACAGCCTGGGTGGCCATTTTACATGTGCACTGTGATTTTAAAGTTATTATTTTTAATAAAGTGAAATGAAAAAATAAATGAAAATGGTAGAGACCTTTACAAAAACCCCTGAAAAGGAAGTGGTTTTTGTAAATGAAACCGAATGATGTGCCTTCTGCACACCCCTCACATCATCAGAGCTACCATTAGATAGTGACTTGGCATGTGCTCCAGTTTTTTGCCATGCCATACCTTGTCGTCTCCTGCTCCTGCTTCTTGGTTCCTGTCTTCCTCTGGTACCCGCTCTCTGCTTTGCTGTTGTGAGGAAACTGCCCACCAAGTCCTGGCACCCCCTCCAATCCTCACCTCCTGGGTGCTTGAGGAGTTTGTAATGCGCCCTCTGTTTGGAAGCAGCCACAAGGTGGAGGAAAGCTCAGACAGCTGTTTCAAGGACTTAAGGAATGGTGAGGAAGGGGTTAAGAATCTAAGCATGGGTGGAGCCACACAGGGAGTGCCATAGTTACCCCACCCCTGTGTCATATGTAAACTTTGGGGTGGCAACACCATGGGGCTGGTTATCTGTTCCTTCTGGGAACTACAGTCAGCCCATCTAGCTTAGCCTTCTGTTGTCCTTGTGGGCAATTCCCCTCCTGGTTAACCCCTGTATCTGTAATTCCTTTTGTTCCCCAAAGCCTTTCCCCATCTCCCGTGTAGCCCCTGTGTGGGAAGTTGTCCTCCTAGTTAACTCTGCCCTGTAATCCCTTCTGTTCTCTGAAGCCTTTCCCCTACTCCAGAGTAGCCTCTGTGTGGCCAATCCTCCTAGTTACTTCCTGTGTCTGTAATCCCTTCTGTTCCCCAAAGCCTTTCTCCCCCCCCCCCCCAAGTAGCCTCTGTATGGGCGGTCCTCCTAGTACTCCCTGTGTTTGCACTCCCTTGTGTTCCCTGAAGTCCTTCCCTCCTGGTTCCCCAGGCCGTAACTTCTCCCTTTCTGTTCCCTCTGGGTTGTGGCCTCCTTCCCTCTTGCCTTTCCTTGAATCCTTGTGGTCCCTTCTATCCTTGCCTGTCCCCTCCTCTCAGGGTCTCAAGCCTTGTTATCCCTGACCCAGGGACTCCTCTCGCACCCCAGTGATGATCATTGGTACCAGGTCCTGACCTAGCTGCTTACAATTCTGAAGGGCTGTTCTACCTCTTCCACTGGTTGTTTCACGCACAGCACTGACATGTACCTGCTCATGCCTTCCATTTTGCCTCAGAACGAACTGTCCAGCTTCTGACCTTGTACGGTCCTTGACCACCAATCAGATCTCCATGACTTCTGACCTGACTTTGTTCCTGATCACACACCTGCCCACATGATTCTGACTGGACGTCTGTACAGACTGACTTCCTGGGCTACACGCTTTGGTCTGGGTTTGGTCTGACTGAGGGTTTGCACAAGACACCTTGTCACAGCTTATATATGTGCTTAAAACACTAAAGTTGTATTCTCAAGTATGTTGGTCTGACTCACACTTGCTCAGTACTGAGATTGGAATTCCATCTTGAAGAGTATCAGGAGAGCAGAAGCTTCTTTCCATATATAGCCAACACCAGTGTTATCTGAGTAATATTGCTAAATGCTGGCTCATTCTTTGATGTTTCATAATGCATGAAACATCAAAGAAAGGTCTCTTTATGGTTGTTCACTTCTTCTGAAATACTTCTTAGACTGCAAAATTCTGCTTGATCATGTCTTGTGAAGTACCTGTTAAACTACAACATTCTATGGCAAGTTTTTGCAGTTCACTATAATAGTCACAGGCCCTTTTTAAAACAGGCAGTGGGACTAGGGGGATTGGTGTGCGGCGGGCAGAGCGACACTGCAGGGGCAACGGGTGTGGGGAAGGTGCAGACAGGCGCACACCCATCTCCACCCACCTCCACTCATCTACACGCATGGACCATCCTGCCTTTTCACCGGTTGCTCCACGCATGGGTGATGGGTAAGTTTCATGCACACACACCCCCTCGCGGTGTTTACAGTGGACCTGCATGTGCATGTGTGGGTCCATCTCATGTAAAAATGGCCATAGGTAGCCAAAAAAGTTCATGGGTGTGAGACTTTACTTATTCTATCTAGCCTCAAAAACTAAAATGTGTAGAAGGGCGACATCTTTGGGTTACATGCTGACTAACTATAGATTCATTGCTACAGGTATCAGCCTCTCATCTGCAGCCTGTTGAAACATTTGGAGAATGTACAGTCACTGTCTCACATGTCTTACTCCACACTTCATTGTTTGAAAGAAAAATTTAGAAGTTCAACAGGGTGTCAACTTGAGTGTGTCTTTGATTCCAGAACTGTTGTGCGTTGAGCAGCTGATCTTGTAGCTGTGGCCTCTAATTGTATTCCTGGATAATATTCCAGGGTTCACTTCCTTGGATTTTTGCACAGTACATTGTGACTAGAGCTGAAACAAGTCACCGCTACTATCCAGTATCTGGATGGATCTCACAGTATCTAATATCCATTTGGATACTGATGTTATCCGATTTAGTATCTGGCAGTTGTCTAGTTTACTGCATTACTATTTGACTTTTTTTTTTTACTCCCTCCCTCTGTCTGTACTGGTCTGGTAATACTAATGTAACAGGGTTGAGGGTCCCTGGGGTCCCTTCCGGATCCTGTCCACAAATAACGTCCTTAGGGGATTATTAACTCAAGTGTCCTTTCTTTTCTACAGTGTTGTTCTCCACCACCCGTATACAGTCCCTTTATATACGCAGTCTACACTTTTTTGGCTGTGGGCATTTTTACTCATGCCCCTCTCTGGTCAGGCACAGTTCCTCCTCAGGCCAGAGATGTCTTGTACCATCTCCAGTCTCTTTCAAACCAACTATACTTACAGCTCTGCAGGCCAGGCACCAATCCCTTCTTCAGCCTGCCAAACCCCACAGCTCAGGCAACACCCTCTGATCAGAGTCCCACTCATGTTCCTGTTTCCCTGAGCAGTCTCCTTGGCTGCTCCCAAACAGCCCTCCTTAGCCCTCTGTCCTTTGGCTGAGGCAGAGCTCTGCCTTAGCTCCTGCCTGCCTCCTTCACAGTCTCCCCCCTTACCGGGCCCTCAGCTCAGGGTTTTAACTCATGAACTGGCTCGGCCATGCCCAATCGCAGGTATTAGGTGTCAGGTGCTGTCCTTGCACCTCTGACAGCACCTTTTAAAGGGCCAGTGTCTCAATTAAGCTGCACCTGCTACAACTGGTATTCTGGTTTGATGGTTAACCTCTGTGGTTACTGGATCATTACTGGATAACCACCAAGCTATCTGAAATACCAGATATTAACTGAAGATAAAAAATTTCCTGTCTGTTTCAGCTCCAGTTGTGTCATGCAGTGAATTCTGGACTGGGTTGTTGCTTTACACTCTTTCATTTTTACATCCAATCTGCTATGGTGCCAATATGCCTCCTGCATTGTCATGTCTTTGATGGGTGAAACAATGCTCACTCCAGAGGAAGTTATGAAGAGCTGGTTGCAGACCAGAAGACAGATGAAGATATTATGTTTCAGAACACAAGATGGGTGATCTTCAACTTCTGGGACTGAACTGGACTTGGAGCAGAGGAATCAGTACTTGACTTTCTGTTTATTAGATTTGCCCTGAGCGAGTCTGGCTAATACAGAAGTGGTAGCCAATGTAGAAATAAGGGTACTTTCAGACATTACTGTTATAGCACCACACTTTTGCCTCTGGTTTACCCCATAGTGGCATTCTTTGTGACACATGAACAGATCTACCATCTGGTATTACTGGAGTGATCTATGAGAGTCACTCCCAGTATTTTCAGCGGTGCCTCTACTTCAAATCACATTGGTGATACTTCTTGATAGATTTGTTCAGATACCATGAAAAATGTCACCAGCAGGTATACTAGCTGCAAAGCTGTAGTGCTGCCATGAGGACCACGGGTGGTAACTATGACAACTCAATGACACCTAAGGCATTCTAAGTAAGTGACTAGGATTTCCAATGTTGCTGTAGGGGAGCTGCCCTAGAGTAAGCAATAGTGGAAAATAAATTTGTAAAAAGATATTCCCTAGTGCAAACTCTGATGTCAAATGCCTCATAGTACTTAATGATGCTTGGAAACTTTATGTCTGTGAACTAATCAAGCAGAGAAATGACATTTCCCCTGTTCTGCATCATAGCCCATTGAGTCTGGAATGCACGGTACAACATGTGTCCCTAGTTTCTAAGAAGAGATATGGAACTTTGCCAATGGTTTTTGTAGCTGAGTGACTCTAGTTAAATGGACAAGAAGGGGAGCTTTTAGTTGAGTCTACAAGTTACATACTTGTTCTCAAATATAATGGCCGCAATGTCGAGCGGGATCCACATGGGTGCCACGTGGGTTTCTCACAGCACAATGTAATCTCTATGGAGATGTGCGTGGTTTGCATGTGGGGCATGAGATCAGCCCCACTGCCTGCAGTTGCCTCTCATTTCAAGTTATTACAATTACATCTTTCTTTCTTTTTTGAGCTGCTCAACAAAATTGTGAGAATTATGTACAATAAATAAGTACAGGTAGTGATGCTGAAGAGAACTCTTTTCCTTCTCAGAAGCAGAAAGTTCTCGTCTAAAGAACTGATTGCCACGTTTTGGTTTTATGAGTGTTTTATAATAGGACATCACCATTCTTCCATGGCTCCTTCAATTGTGTTTGCCAAATTGTATTGCAACACCCTATTGTGTCACTAAAACTACACAAAACTGTTGCATACATTGCTCCCCGCTACCTCACCTCCTGCCCACCCACAGTGCAGTGCTGGATCCAGTGAAGTTGAGGCTCTGTGTAAAATGATGAGGTGTGGGGCACCTGCCACCTTCTAATATAGGAATTTTTGACAGACACATGCTGTTGGAAGTTTGGTTTAGACATCCAAATGATGGAAATGCCTGCTTTGTTCTCCTTTCTGGTCCTGGATATTTAATTTCTTTGGCTAACACTTTTGCTAGTTTGTTATTTATAAACATGAAATTTGATTTTCGTTAGTGAGATGCCACATTTTATTTGCAGGTGTGGCCAGGAGCATAGCTAGGTTTGAATGGATTCTGGTGCAGGAGGTGGAATAGGCCTCCCTGCATCTCCTCCCAGCGAAAGGGGATGTAGTTGCACCCAAGTGAGGGACTCCCCCAGACTTTTGGGCCGCAGTGCATCTGCACCTGTCACTAGGATAAGTATACTCTTGGTTGTGGCCAAGGTACCTAGCCTTGAAAGTACTGGGATATGTCACTCTGTTGTAGCCTTGGGTCTCCTTGAGTGTCTGACTACTTCTTTCTAAGAAAACAGAGGGGCATTCTTTTAGGTACAAATTTTTGAAGTCCACACTGCTGACTCACTCCTTACAAAAAGGAAAATGTTACTGACTGCAATCCAACGATCTGCAGATCCCCATGTGCAAGATGCGGGCGGGCGGCATGGGTTCTGCATGGCTACACGCACACACCTGTGCACACAGCTCTGCAGACCAGTGGATTGGACTGATTGTAATTAACTTTTAATGATCACTTAAACATAATATCTCACCAGAGGCTCGGGCTAGAGCTACAACTATTTTCCCAGGAAGTTGGGCACCCCATCTAATTTGGGGTGCCTGATTTACCCCCAGCTGCATTTGGGCACCAACTGATACTTGAACATGACCCGGTGGGATACCCAACTCCCTGGATTGACTTACCTCACTGCCAGGCTGCTGCTCCTCCAGTCCAGTCACTGTTTGTTTCTTGCTGCTCCCTGCTCCTCCTTGGCCCATGTGTTGCTCAGCTGTGCTGGGGAGTTCCCCACTTGGCTTTTTATGAGCACGGGAGGGAGTGAGGAGGCTTCTTTCTACCTGTGTGCACCTCCCAATGGCCCCCCTGTTCCCAGGAGGACTCAAAATGGTTGTTTAGCAGGACAGTTGCTAGAAGGGCCAGGTAAAACCTTAACTGGGGCAAGCAGGGGGGCGATTGAGCCGGCTTGTCTAGAAAGGTCCTGCCATGGGTGGAAGTGGTTCCCCAATGGCAAAGGAAAGGATGGCTATTGAGCTGATCCCTACTAGCACAAGCTGAGGCAAGTATATCACCAGGGTTCTAGGGTGCCCAGATAGGGAGTTGGAAACTTGGGGAAACAATGGGCCCTAGGGAAGGGAGGTGATTAAAAATAGGAAAATTGTTATTTTATGAGTAAGGAATATAATCTATATGACAATTGTAACTATGGCAGAGTGTGAACCAGGAGAGAACGTACTCCTTGGGAGGATGTGATGAGAAAGTTGACCGGGAAGGCCATCTCATTGAAGGGGGAGGAGTGTAGTAGGGCAGTTGCTCTCCTCCCTGCTTCTAGCTACTGCAGTGAGTGGCAGAACAGCTGAGAGAGCTGATAGGTGGCAGAGCTGCTTCCCCGCAGGTGAAATAGACTAGCCGCCTTGAAACTGACTAGGTAGCACTTTAGAGTGCTTGCCTAGAGAATGCGGCTCTGATTGTTGTCAGGAGAGCCAGGGGTGGGGTTAGCCTGGAGGGGTGGAGCCTGGAGGGTTGTGACTACCCTTGGCCCACCCATATTGGTGGGGCTGCTGGGCAGGGGGAGTTAAAGCCTGCCAGTAGAGCAGTGGAAGAGAGATTGTTGGCATGGACGTGAGGGATCCTGGATGCCTGGAATTGTCTGTTAGTGTGGGATGGAGAGCCCTGGACACTGGGAACAGACAGGAGAGCCTGTGAGTACTGGTGAGGACCCAAGGGATCATGGATGCCTGGAAGTGTCGCTAGTGTGGGACAGAGAGCCCTGGACACTGGGAACAGATGGGAGAGCTTGTGAGTACTGGCAAGGACCCAAGGGATCCTGGACACCCTGGAAGGATCTGCCAGTGTGGGACGGTGATCACTGGGAACAAAGACTGAGAAGATTGTGAGTGGCAGCATGAGCTGCCTGGACTCTAAGTAGCCCGGCTGGGGCTTTTTTGGTCTTTATCTTTGTGGACTGGTAAGCCAGGACTAATACAGAGACCAGTTAGTTTCCAAAGGAGCACAGGAGGGCCAGGGACTCATGGGACATTATAGGGCACAGAGCCCTGGACTCTTGGTGGGGAACCAGAGCTGTTAATGGGTCCTCCCTGTAAGCCCGAGAGTGGGCATGGACCTAGGGAAACTAAGGCCTGCATGCCTATATAAAGGGTTGTAGGAGTGGGTGCCCTGGAGGCTATGAAAGCCCTATGTAGGGCATGGGTGTAGGGCTGTGTGCCCAAGGGCTGTGTGTCCGGTGTAAAGTGGGGGTGTAAATAAAAATGAAAAAAGGAAAAAGCTGTTCGCAGAGGGGGCAGGGTATAAATATATTAAATAAATAAATAAAAGTTCCTCCATGTCATTCCTGGACATGCGCATGCTCCCAAACGACATCAGAGCTTGGGTAAGACTCCTTGAGGGACAGACCCTGCTACATAAAGTGGTGGAGAATGCAGACACCTCATGGGGCGTCTTGCGGGGTACTGCTGGGGGTCCCGATATGGTCTCCCGAGCTACTGAAACACATCTCTGGGATTGGATGCATGTGGATGCCTGGAATGCCAGGAGAAGAAATGTGCGGGTACAAACAGAGGATGACCCAAAAAGGGGCAGTTGGGTAGTGCCCCGTCTTGTGAAGTAGGGCTATGGCAGGAGGTAGAGTACCACAGGATGTAGGTACCCAAATGGATCCCCAGGAGGGAGACAATACTTTCTGGGAAGTTATACTTTGGATAGTGGTATGTAGTATTATGGGTAGTCTGGATTTTAGGATAAAAGAATGAAATGGGACTAAGTGTGCTTCTTAAGTTGGAAGAAGAGGGTAAATAAGAAACCTGAGTTAATTCCCAAGAGAGAGAGAGATAAAATCTTTGGGTAGTAATAACTGAGGGCTGGTGAAGGAAAGTAGTCTCTAAATTAGGAGCAGCTGGGAAGAAGAGACCCAGAGTAATTAAGTTAAGTCCCTTGAAGAGGGCTGGTGGTGGAAAGTTAAAATCTCTTGGTGGAAGGAAGAGTCCCCATGCAACCCCTATTGGAGACCCTCTAACCAGAAAGAAGGGTATAGTGGCTAATGCCATTGCTAGAGGGGCCAGGTAAGACCTTAACCTGGGGAAGTTAGTCCCCGGGGCAAGCAGGGGGGCGATTGAGCCGGCTTGTCTAGAAAGGTCCTACCATGGGTGGAAGTGGTTCCCCAATGGCAAAGGAAAGAATGGCTATTGAGATGATCCCTACTAGCATAAACTGAAGCAAGTATATCACCAGGGTTCTAGGGTGCCCAGATAGGGAGTTGGAAACTTGGGGAAACAATGAGCCCTAGGGAAAGGAGGTGATTAAAAATAGGAAAATAGTTATGTAATCTTATTTCAGGTCCAGTTCTAACATGGAAACCTTGTTAAAATGCTGCCTCCTTCCCCAGCAGATCAGGTTCTTCTGTGTATCTATATCAGCTAAGCTTAGCGACAAGATTAGGCCGTTGCATTCTCTCCGTCTATAGTTCTTACTTTTTACCCGTGTGTCCTGAAAGCTTGCATATTCTCACCAACAGAAATTGGTCCAATAAAAACTATCATCCAAACTAAAGCTGGTTTCAGACCTCCCCCACCCCACCCCTGCACATATTCTGGCTGCGGGAGGGAACGTGCAGCCAGGATATGCGTGGGGATCGGCCAGTTTGAAAGCCGCGCCCCCCACCACCACCACGCTGCTTTGTTGGCAGACACGCACAGGGATGCAGAGCTGGATTTCCTGCTCTGCATCCCTGCGTGTGTCTGCCGACAAAACCAGGCGGGGAGCTTTCAGGTTGGCCGATCCCCACGCGTATCCTGGCTTGAAGATTCCCTCCCTCAACCAAAATATGTGCGGGGCGTGGGAGGTGGAAAGTCTGAAAGTGGCCTAAGTTGTCTCCAAGAGTCACATTAGAATATCAGCTGTCTCATAAGTGCAGGTTTCCTACTAGCTCTATACTCAAACATAACAGGGAAACATAATTTCTTGCAAGAGTGAAAAAAATACCTAACAAAAGTGAGTCAAAGCTGCAGAAAAAGCACTCATTTGGGGTGGAGGTTGCTTTAAAGCCTGGCTCTTTTTGTATCCACAACTCATCAAAATTACAGGTCCCTGCTGCTCAGGGTCAATTACGTGCTAAATCCAAATCCATAATTTACTCTTAGTCAGCGGAGACTGCATGCATCATAAAAGTGATAATAGGGAGGGTAGCATTTGGTCCATAAGTAGGATGGGCAAATCTGCTGAGTCAAGTCTATAATGAACCCTTACCCCTCCAGATGCAGTGAAGGAGTAAAGTGGTGCTCTGTGGATAGAGTGCTGAAGAGCAGGAGGAGAAAATACAAATTCAACAATTGTATAAATGCTTAGGCTTCCTGGCTATTCAACAGTTTTACTGAAATTACTAAGCTAGATATTTCATGCAGTAGTTCAGTAAACATGAGAACCCAGAAAGTAGAGTGTGGTGTGTGTATATATGTGTGTGTGTGTGTGTGTGTGTATATATAACTTATTTATTTGGATTTATATCAGGCCTTTTCCCAAAGGCTTGGGGTGGCTCACAACATAAAAAATACACAAAACAATTAAAACACAATAAAAAGAACTATATAAAACCCCTTCCTTCCCTGCCCCACCCCCGCAACTCTACCCACACCAGCTAGAGGTCCAGCCAAAAAAGAACTTTCATTGTCTCCAAAAAATGCTCAGGTCTGGTCTTAAGTGAACCTTCACAGTGTCAGGAATCTGCCCCCTAAGAGAATTCCCAACATCCCCTCCAGTACTCAACCCGTGGACGTTTGTGGGGTTTGCGACACACCTCCCATTTGAAGGAAGTCAAGAGGCAGAGGAAGGCCTAATAGCTGTTCCAAGGAGTCAAGGAAAGGGTTAATAGGTGAAGGGGGGTGCATCAATGCAGGGAGCAGTGTAACTGCCACACCCCTGTGTCCTATATAAACCCTGGGGTTGCAAAACCACAGGGCTTGTTATCTGTTCCATCTGGAAGCTACAGCCAGCCCCTTCAGCTAGACCTTCTGTTGTTTGTGTGAGCAATTCTTCTCCTGGTTCCTCTGTGGTTGTATTCCACCCTGTTCCCCACAGCCCTCTCCTACTTTGAAGTAGTCCCTATGTGGACAATCCTTCTCCTGGTTCATTGCTGTGTCTGTAAACCCTTCTGCTCCCAGGTCTTAACCCCTTCCTTTCAGATTCCTTGGGTTGTGGTCACTGGTCTCCTTTCTTCTTGCCTCTCCTTCAGTCCTCATGATTCTTCTCTTACCCCTAGTGATGATCATTGGTACCAAACCCTGAGCTGGCTGCTTATAATCCCAAGGGGCTCTTCCCTTGGGTGCCTCAGGTGTGGCTCTGACAGTATAACCATCCCACCCCTTTTCCTGGTCTAAATATTGAGCCCACTCATTCTGACTGGAAATCCCTAGTTAATGACTGAAAATTATCCTAGTGCACGGGAAAAATCCCCCTTATCTCAGGACAATATCCAATCCAAACCAACAATAGAAAAGAGAAGGTGGAGGGATAAACCACCCATAATACAACAGATATTTATTGGTACAATAATATTCCATTTGTCATGCAAATGCTAAAATGAATCTGATTCAATAATGTTCCAAATTTTATCATACAGTGTTAAAACATATGTAACTACATATGTGATCAAGAGATCACAAAACCATCTGAAAAACAAAGAACTAATAATGGCTCCCAATATGAAAAAATGCCCAATATGAAAAAATGCCCAGACGCATTTCGGGGGTGAACACACATCTTTTCTCAATGGGTTAATATATAGTTGATGGCATGTCACATAATTTTAAAATATATATATATAGCAAATTCTGGCTGTGAAACAAAGGAAGAAGGGGAGAGAAACACAATCAATAGCTTCAAAATTAAGAGTATCTCCAAATGAACTCCAGTTCTTCAAGCTCAATAAATAAAACACCAACTTATCCATCAAGTCAGTTCTTACTATTTCCAGCAGTTAATCTAAATTCTCTTGTTTTATTTAGAGAGAGAAAAGTTCTTGATGAAGCTTTCCAATCGGCAGTGGTGTCAGTTGCTCCGTGGGTGGGTGGTGGGCAGAGAAACCAGGTGGAGGTAGCGTGTGTGAAAAGGGCCCTTGTTGATTGGCTGCAGTGTCACCCTGCAACATGTATAATAAAATGTAACACCCATTTTATTGGTGTTAGAGTGTCTGTGTAAAAAGGGCCTAAGTGAGTATATGACTGAATGGTTTTTCTTTACCCCAGCTTTAAAAAAATAGAAAGCTTCATCAAGAACTTCTCTCTCTACATGAAACAAGAGAATTTAGATTAACTGCTGGAAATGGTAAGAAATCACTTCATGGATAAGTTGGGCCACTTTTACACGGACGCCACCCACCCACGAACACCCAGAAACACCCATCGGATGGGTGGGAGAGTGTCCGTGTAAAAGTCCATGAGTGGTAGGGGCACGTGCACGACCCACCCACCAACACCCACGGAGCAGCCACGAGGGAGCTGGCACCCTCCGTGGGTGGAGATGGGTGTCCAACACCTGAGCGTCCATGTAAAAGCGAAAACACCCACAACACGCGGACCAGACCAGCGAAGCCCCACTGCGCTGGCACCACAGGGCACACACGGGTCACCATGCAGACACGCGCATGGCGGGGGAGCCAGATGTCTGGCCGAGAGCCTGTAAAGGAGCGCAGCAACCACATAACCCGGTCCCCCATCCCCGCAGTACAGCTCCCAGACAACGGAGCACCACACCACTGGGACAACGGCTGAGGAGGGCCTCCCAGACAGCCAGGTGAGCAGAAGAGAACCCCAAGGGGGAAGGGGGCAGGCCCCTTGGGGCACGGAGGGGGGCAGCTGGACCCAGGGTAACCCTTAATGCACTACCCCCAACAGGACATGACCATCACCATGGCTACCACATCCACAGGGTGGGCCCCATGCCGCCAAGCAAGTCGGGCCCCCCACGTGGGTCCCAAAAGGGGGAGCCCTGCTCAAGCCAGGAGATCAGGGACTTTATACGTGTGTGGGCATCCGAAAGGGTCCAGCACAACCTGGTGCGCAGCTACAAGACCAGACAGGTCTATGAAGCCATCGCCCAGGAGATGCAGCAGCAGGGGTACAATAGGGATGTCACCCAGTGCATGCAGCAGGGAAAGGACTTGAGGTCCGGATATAAACATATCAAGGACAACAATCTCAAGTC
>QEPC01000823.1:49385-69757 GCA_003113815.1 Sphenodon punctatus | reverse complement strand
TGGTCACCCTGTGAGGACATGCTGTTGGCGGACCTCTGGCTGAGCCCTGATGTTCAGCTGTTGGTGGGTGACCCCCTGTTGGAGGAGGATGGCTTTTGGCTCCTGTCATGGTACATGTGGACAATGAGGTTGGTGGCACTCTCTTGACTGGGGGCCCATGCTGGGGGCCCCTCCGCTTTGGAGCTCGCTGCCCTTCGATCGGTGAGGGACCTTCCAGCTGTACGGGCTGTGGCCGCCGGAGTGGATCTTCTCCTTCTCCGCTTCCTCGTGGATGCTCATATGCGCTTCTGAGGCTTCCGAAGGGGCCTGTTCACCTGGGAGGGTCTAGCACAGGGATTGCCACCCCGAGAGCACTCACCGGACTGTCCATGAGCGGCTCCTCGCCGCCATCCACTCTCAGCCACCCCGGTGCCCTCGACGGTGCATTGCTTGGTCCCCCCCTGTGCCGCCGATCGGGTTGTGTGCTGTCGTCTGCTTCGCTGCTGGCTGCCACATGGTTCACTAGACCCCATCACCTCCTCTGGGTGACCGCTGCTCCTTCCCACTGGGGCTTCCCTGGTGCCCTCGCCTGCTGCCTGTGGGTGCACCTGTGCCCTTCTGTTGTGCTTCTCTTGTCTGGCCGTGGGTCCACCTGCACCCCCTGCTCTGCCTCTCACTGCTTGGGGGACCCCATTCCCCAGGTGCCAATAAAATACTGTTCTGTGATGGTCTGTCCTACCTTGCTTCTCTTGCTGCTATGGCGGCTGGGTGCCTCGTCCCCTTGGTGGTCCTCCTGCCCCCATCTGTGTGGTTGTGTACAGGGGGTGTGCTTGGTGTGTACTGGTGGGCTCCGAGTCTGTGGGGTGTGCACCGGTTGTGTGGTGTGTGTTCCCCTGGTGGCTTTCCTGCTGGGCGCTGCTGCCTGGGCTTGCTCAAGGGGTGGTATTGGCGGTGGACTCACCTATGCATTGGTGTGGCCCTGCACCTCCCCTCCGCTCCCCTCTGCTGCTGCCCCATGTTGGTGTGGGCCATCTGTGGTGGTGACAATGGATGGGCAGCAGCACCATGGGCGCTGGGCAGCTGAGCGTGAATAGGGGTTGTGCTGGCCTTGGGCTTTGGCCCCTCTGATTCCACTTTGTGCAGGGGTCCGGGTGCTTTTCCGGGTGATGGCTGTTGGCGTGTGGGGTGTGCCCCTGGTGCTGCTGCTGCCCCCGGCCCTTCCAGGGCCCGTTGGTGCGGGCGTTCCCCATTGCTCTCTCCCGTCTCTCCTGCAGCTACTGTTGTCATGCTGCTGGCGATCTTGTGCCTGGGTGCAATGGTGCAGCAGCTGGAGTGGGCGGCGTGGGACATGCAGGCGGTGGGCCAACTGTTCGATGGCTTCCGTGAGTGTACTGCCTGTTTGCTGGGCCCTGTGTCTGTGTCCCTCTGTGGGGGGTTCTGTTCCTTGGTGCCCGGGGTCAACTCTGATGGCTGTCTCCTCTCCCTCTGTTCCATTCAGTGCAAACCATGATCGCGGAGTGGACCTGGGAGCAGGGGAAGTTGTTGGAGCTCCTCCTGCACGTCCTGGAGTGGCTGTACCGGCTGGATCGTGCGCAGACCGAGCACTGGGGCTGTGTGCGGAGCCACTTGCCCTATTGACCGGGTGTTGTCCTGGGCCTGCTGCTGCCGGCGCTGCCCCCCCCTTTCTGTTGCCCCATTCCCCTTCCCTGGCCTGGTGTTGTTGCCCCCTGTTGCTGGTTCCCCCTTTCATTAAAGGTGTTTGTGTTCCTTCCTGGTGTGTCTGTGTTGTGCTTTTCTTTGACCTCTTCCCTTGTGCGGGTGCCTCTAGGGGGGTGTTTCAGGTTTGCCTGTGTTGTGTGGGTCATGTGCCCATCCCTGTGTGCTTTTGTTGTCTGCTGTGTATGGGTCGCTCTGCTGTGGGGGTGAGGGGCTGGTGCCAGGCTGTCCGGGCTCTGTGCTGGGGCTCTGTGGAGCCGGCTCCTTTGTAGTAGCTGTCATGCCATCTCCCTCCCGCCCCGCCCGTGCGGGTCCTGGCAGCTCGAGGGCGGGGCCTCATTGTGCAGCTTCGTTTGCCCTCAGTCAACCATGTTGTGCTGTCGCTGTGCCGGGTGAGGCTTTCCCGCCGGTCGTGGCAGTCCATGTACTTGCATGGGTGTTTTCTGGGTGCTTCCCAGGATGGGTGTTTGGCTGCTGGGTGTTTGCCGGCCCCTCCCCTTTCCTTCCCACAGCCCCCTGCAGTGCTGTCCGTGTAACTGTCTCCCTGCTTGGCACCGCCGGGTGTCTGCTGGGTGTGCTCACCCACCCATCCACACCCATCTCCAGCCATCGGCACTGTTGCGCCGTCCATGTAAAAACGGCCTTGGTGTTTTATTTATTGAGCTTGAGGAACTGGGGTTCATTTGGTGATACCATTAATTTTGAAGGTATTGATTGTGTTTCTCTCCCCTTCTTCCTTTGTTTCACAGCCAGCATTTGATATATATTTTTTTAAATGATTTGACATGCCATCAACTATATATTAACCCATTGAGAAAGGGGTGTGTTCACCCCTGAAACATGTCTGGCATTTTTTCATATTGGGTATTTGTTATATTATGAGCTATTATTGATTCTTTTGTGTTTTTTTTATGGTTTTGTGATCTCTTGTTCACAACTACATGTGTTTTAACACTGTATGAGAATTGAACATTATTGAATTTGATTCATTTTAGCATTTGCATGACAAACTGTATATTAATGTACCAATAAATATCTGTTGTATTGTGGGTGGTTTATCCCTCCACCTTTTCTTTTCTGTTGTTGATTTCCTAGTTAATGCCATGATATCCTTAAGCCTGCATGTTAAGGAGATTAGGGAGTCACAGGTAGTGACTGTTGCAGCTGATGGGGGGTTTCCAGAACCCAGGAAGCCAAAGGCTCCTCAACCAGAGAAATTTGATGGGGACCGGAGACAGTTCCAAAGCTTCTTGGCCGTGTGCAAGCTTGTGTTCCAGACACAGTCTATCATGTATGCCACTGATTCGACTAAAGTCGCCATTGTGATTTGGCACCTAATAGGTAGAATCTTAGCTTGGGGCTAAGTTAGCATCTCTTGTTAGCAACAGACAGCCCCCTTTGGGGGAATTTCAAGGAGTTTGAAAAAGCCATGAAGGCCAAGTTTGAATATTACTCTCATCAAGTTAGGGATGTTGAGGCAGCTATAATATCAATTTGACAAGGGTAGAACTCCTCCCTGGACTATATAACTGAGTTTCAGCAGGATGTAGGGTGTCTTGACCACGTTCTATAAGTCCTGTTTCATAAGGGGTTGAGTGTGAAGGATCAGTTATCTTACTTTGGCTTGCACGGCAACTTGGCGGATATAATTACTTTGGTGCTGCAAATTGATGATCACTTAGCAGAGAGGCATAGGCAACATCACTAAGAGCCCCATCTTGCAAGCTACCCTACCCTGAACTTGGGGGGCACTGAAACCATCCAACTAGAAGCATCCCGTGGACCCTTCATGGAGGAAAAATGGAGAAGATGCCAACAACAATGCCTATGTTTCTATTGTGAGGACAAGGACCATTATGCCCTCACCTTTCTGCAAAAGACCTGCATGGAAGAGAACATTTGTAAACAACAGTTATTGGGATGCCTAGAAGGAAGTAGTCTGGTGAGTCATGTTGTCCTTTCTCTATTCTGGCCATCTTCATCATTATGGGCCAAAGAAACCCAAGCCCAAATGGGCTTGTTGCATGTTTTATTACCCCTTATGGTGACCATCTCAGGACAGCACTCCATATTAATATGACCACTGATTGATTCAGGGATGTCCAACAACTTCATGGGCAAGATATTTTGTGCAGCAGCACCATCTGAGACTGCTGAACAAACCTTTTCCACAGGTAATACACACCATAGATCATTCTTTGTTAAATTCTGTGGACAAGCAGACCATGCCCCTATTTTGCACTGTGGGACAGCACCGGGAGTGCATTTATTTCAATGTTGTCGCCTCTCCTCGTTTTCTGGTTGTTTGGGGGTTTTCTTCTTGACTATGCCAGGATAATCCCTGCATATCATGGCTCATTGGACATTGTCTGTTTCAGACTTTAGATTGCATTGTAAATTGTATGTTTCAATGGGAAGCGGGCTTAACTCAGACCAGCTGGATGGCAGGCCTGGTACCACCCCCTGTCACAACTATTCCCCCTGAGTACACAGAATTCACTGACGTGTTTAGCAAATAAGAGGCTGATGAGTTGCCATCCCACAGGGTCTATAACTGCCCGATTGACCTGCTTCCTAGTACTGAATCTCCTTGCGGCTATGCCCTAGCCAAACCCAAGCTAGAGGCCCTCTGGCAATATATTTCTGAAAGCCTCCAAAAGGGATTCATATGACCATCAATATGTCCTGCAGGAGGCCCCATGTTCTTGTGCCTAAGAAGGACGGAGCCCTGTGTCCTTGCATAGATTTCCGGGTTTGAATGCCATCACAGTTAAGAATTGGTATCCATTATCATAGACACCTGAAATGCTGAACCAACTACACGGGGCTTCCGTATGCACCAAATTAGATGTCCAAGTGGCATATAATCTAGTTTGCTTTAAAGCCAATGATGAATGAAAAATCTCCTTTCATACCAGGTACGGACATTTTGAGTACCTGGTGATGCCCTTTGGTGTAGTTAATGCTCCTGCTACATTCAAGCATTTCATTAACAATATCCTGCATGATATGTTAGATGCAGGGCTGGCCCCAAGCATGTGCCACATGTGCAGCTGCACATGGCCCCGCAGCTAGCTGGGGCCCCGCACTTGCCTGGCTGGGCATCATTCTTCCCTAATAAGTTCTTCTGCCTCCCCTCCCTGGCTCCGGTCCTCATCCCTCACCTGCCTCTGCCTCCTAGTAGTGCTCCAGCAGCAGTGGGGACACCGATCAAGCTGTTCGTTTACAAACAACTCCTCCCCGTGTGCTGATCATAAGATGATTACCTTGTAAAGAAGGTTCTTCAAGATGGCACCTAACATTCTCACAACTGGGTTCTGCATGCTCACCCTATTCAAATAATAGACCACATGATGGTCTCGAGCTCCTCTAGTATAAAAATCACTCTCCCCCTCAGAATGACAATTCCTTCCAACCCTTTCTAGAAATACAAGGAAAAAAATTCCATGCAGGGCTGGAAGGGTGGGTGTTGTGAGAATGTTCGGACCCATCTCAAAGGACCTTGTTTACAAGGTAGCAACCTTCTGTTCTTCTTCGAGTGGCTCCTCACACACTATTTTTAAATGGCTCCGATGGGTGGGTGGGTCCATGGACACACCAGTGCATGGATGGGGCATGCGCACGACTGCACATGCATCCCCACTCACCCCCCACTCATCCACACCCACAGCGTAACCACCGTTTCCCCCGGTTGCGCCGTGCGTGGGGATGAATGGGGTGTGTGTGTGAGTGGGGATGTGTGCTACACGGGCACGCACACACCCCCACTCACCATGGATGCATGCACCGCATCATTCACACGGGGCTCCCCCACCCATGAACACACAGAAATCTGCGTGTTCATGGGTGGGAGAGGCCCTTATAAAAAGGGCCACATTCTCACAACTGTCTTACTTATACTATCTTAGGTAGGAATTTAGAATGTAAAGCAATATCTATTCTATCTTGGAACATAAATCTGCAAATTGGTTCTGAGATTGTTATGGCTGCTATTTCACTAACTTTTCTTAATGAAGTTATTGTTAACAGGAGTACTGTCTTTAAACCCCCACCCCATAACCAGTTCATTTGCGCCCCCCATATAATTAATTCACGCTGCCCTGGGGGCACAAATTCAATGGTTATGGGTGGGGGGCAGTGTGAATTGATTATATGGGGGGTGGGGGCACAAATGAACTGGTTATGGGGTGGGGGCAGCATGAACTGATTATGGGGGCACAACTGAACTGGTTATATATTTATCAATCTACATCTACAAAAAAATATTATTAAATTATTGATTGACTGCATCCTCCTGGAATCCAGAGCTTCCTTGAGAGTTGTGCTGTTCAGTTGCTTTCCAAGTATCTCTCTCTCTATATATATATATATCTTTTCATGGCATAATGCACTTAATAAGCTATCTGCATTTTGGGTGTCTGGTGTGTTTGATAGCAGCACCTCTGGACTGGTCGCACTGCATGCATGCGCAAAGCACAAATGGCACCGGCAGCAAGAAGCAACAGGCCCTAGAGACTCACTGGCTAAGTTCACCCCCTCCTCCAGTAAGGCAGTGGATGTAGTCAGTCTCTCTGTGCCTGCCTCACTGCCCGCCCGGCTGCCCCTGCAGTGGAACCACTCCGGAGGAGTGGTGGTAGACGTTCGGCTGGGGAGGTGGGGGATGAAAGCATTGGGAGGCCGTGCTTGTCTATGGCCACTCAGCTGAGCACCAGGTAAGGCAGTCAAGGGGTGCCAAACCGGGGAGGGGGGGGAAGCATGGGGAGGCCATGCTTCTCCGTGGTTGCTCGGAGTGGTGGAGAATGGGAATCCTTCCTGTCCAGAGGGAGTAAATTTTATTTAATTTTACATATTTGCATAGTTAGGTGTGACCTAATTATTCAAATTAGGCCCCACACCAAGACTTCATACATGGCCTCACAAACCCTGGGGCCGGTCCTGGTTAGATTTTTTTGTCATTGCATACCTAGATGACATCTTGATCTACTCACACTTTCTGCCAGAGCATGTGCGGCATGTATGCCAGGTATTGATTAGAGATGTACATTTTGTTTTCATTTGAGTTCATAACTAAATGAATGTGCCTCATTTCATTTTAGTTACAAAGTAAAGCAAAAACAAAGTTAAAAACAAACAATAATACAACTGAAAATCCATTTTTGTTTGCCTCCAAGTCTCTAACAGCTCGCTATGAGGCTGAAAGCGACAGCAAAGCAGTTAAGCAGCACATGCCGAATCTCTGGGGAAGGCAGAGGGGAGGGGGAGCAAAGGCAGGAGACATGGAAGATTGAAATCCTTGCTGACCAATTGTCATTGAACACACATCAGGGATATTTTCTAACACAGAGATTCTCTGGGATAGGTCTTTTGTCAATGTTGCCAGCAGCGTGACACTAGCCAAATCAGGAGGTTTGGGGAGGGCATTGGGGAAAGGCGTATAACTAGGGTGTTTTGGATTGGCTCCTCTAGCCTAGGAGGGGAAGAATTATTGTATATTTATTTTAAAAATTTGATACCCTGCCCCTCCTGCCATAGGCAGCTCGGGGTGGCTTACAGTTACTAAAAGCATCAAAGTTAAAGTTAAAACAACATCAAAGGAGGAAAGGTGAAGAAGAAGACAAAGAGCTTAATATAATTACCAGAGAAAGGGGCCAATCTGAAGCCCCGTTCAGCCAGCTCCTGGGCGCTGCTACCTTGGCTCTCTGCCAGATACTGAGCTAAAGGAGCAGGCTTCTTTAAGACAGAGTCAGGTGAGCAGTACCAAGGAGCTGCCTGAGCCGGGCTTTGGATCAGCTCCTTTCTCTAGTAATTCTATAAGTTCCTCTTCTTCTTCCCCTTTTCTCTTAAATAAGCCTCAGCAGCTGGTGGAGGGTGGTAGCTGAGGGCTCTCTTCCCAATGGAAGGGGCTGTAATCAGACTGGGGAGGAGCCAAGCAGTCCAGAGAGGTTGTGGATTTGGAGCCTCTCCCAGGCAGCTCCCAGGCAATGCTCGCCTGGTCACTCTGCTTAATAGTTAACAGCCACAGCTTGGGGATAAGAAAGTATCAGGGAGCCAAATTAAAACTGGTATTTAATCAAATGCAAAATGTGCAAGTGATGCCCACTGAAAAGCATGGAAAATAAGTGTAATCATGAAAAGAAAGTAAAAATGAAAACAAAAACTAATACACACAAAAAAACTGGAAAACAAAAACAAACACAAAAATGAAAATAAAGCCATCCTTTCTGCATACTTCTAGTATTGACCAGATTGCAGGAGAACCACCTTTTCTGCAAATTGGAGAAATGTGCTTTCGACAGAATCGCCATCGACTTCCTGAGGTTCATCATCATACCCCATGGAATCCAGATCAACAACCAAAAGAAAACCGTGTTTTTGGAGTGAGCAGCCCAGCATCAGTGAAGATTCTGCAATGCTCGAAAACTGCAACGGATTTGTAAACTTCTATCAACAGTTTCTGTTGGACAGATAATATGTTCCTGTCTCTGGACCACTACTCTACTATGACAGAACTCCTGACACGCCTGTTGCAAATGAACTAACCATACATCTGGGCAGTGGAACAACAAATGGCTTTTGAATCCCTGATGTAGGCCTTCATTTCAGCCCCAAATTGCAATTTTTGGTTGAAACAGATGCCTCTGACATAGCCCTTGGATTAATTCTATTACAAGAAGACCCTATCTCTGGCTTCTACCACCCCTGTGCATTTAAATCCTGCAAACTTATTCCAGCTGAAAGAAGCTATACAGTATTAGAGAAAGAATTAATTGCCATCAAGGTTGCCTTCACCACCTGATGACATTACCTGGAAGGAGTCCAACACCCTGTCCTTGTCTTGATGGGAACCTTGAACACCTGCAGACCACCCTGATCATTATTGCCCAAGAAGCCCAATGGGCATTGTTTTTTGCTTATGTTTTCCACATCCATTATCGCTATGGGGAATTGAATGGACCTGCAGATGCATTGTAATGCTACCACCTTCCTGACACTCCAGAAGAAAGCCAATGAGAGTCCATCCTTCACCCACATGTCTTTGTAGTATCTGTGAGCTTCCAACACCATGTATGACAAGAAACTAGCAAGGACCCTTATATTTCTCACAATCCACATTACCTCTGCCATAATGACACATATTATCACCAAGGACTACTGGTGATCTTGCAGAGAAGTGGTGCTAAGGAAGTGTCACAATACCCCAATGACTGGTCATTCTGGAGTCTCCTGAACAAAGATCTTGATCCAGTGCTACTTTTTGTGGCCCCAGATAAGCAAGGACATTCATGCATATGTGCAAGGTTGCCAAGCACACACATGTATGAAGACACCCAAACAGTGATCCAAAGGCTTATTACAACTAACCCCCATTGCTAAGGGCCCATGGCAGCAGCTGTCCATGGACTTGCCCACATCTGCATACCATACGGTTATACTTGCCACAGTAGATTGTTTCACCAAGTTTGCCTGTTTTGTAGCCTGTTCTTCCTTGCCTACTGTCCAAGAGGTGGTGAGATTAGTAATCACCCGGGTCTGATGGCGTTTCGCTGAGCCTGTAAGACCTGGCTGTTCGCCCAGACCTTCGGAGGGGGGGGGGGGAAATTTGGGGGTGGGGGGTATTTTTAAATCATTTATATTTGATGATGTTTTATGTGTTTTATTATTGTTTTATTTGATGTAAGCTGCCCCGGGATGCCATAGGCATGAGGGGGCAGCCAATAAATATAAATAAATAAATAGTGAAGCTCCATGGACTCCCCAGCAAGATCATATCTGACTGGACCCCCAGTTCACTTCCAAGTCCTGGTTTTCCTTATTTGCCCTTCTCAATGTACGATTGACTCCTACAACAGTGTACCATCTGTAAGTGAATGGGCAGGCAGAATGAGTCAACCAGAGTCTGGAGCAATATCTGCAGGGCCATGTGAATTATCTCAAAAACTATTGACTAGAGTATTTGGCGATTTTCAAATTTTCCTACAATAATGCTCTGAATGTGTCTGGGGATGGGGCTTAGGAGCCCTACTTCTCAATCTGATGTCCTGGGGAATTAACACCCCACCACATAAAATCTCTTCCTTAACTCCATTTTCCTTTTGGGGCTCAGTCCATTGATTGTTCCCCCGAAGCCATCTGATTATTTGCTTAGCAATTTGCCATGGTCTCCCTACTCCTCTTAAAACCCACCTGGTCCACTGGGTTAGGGGCTTCTCCCAACTAGTGGGTCCCCAACTTAAACTTAGTCCCGCATATCAACATAAAGTTTTCCCCAACTGGACACACAAAGTCAAGGGTCTCTCCCCATTCAACTTTGTCTTCAGCTCAAGCCCTTGTAATGTAACAACCCCACCTGAGTCTCCCACGCTGTCTGTGAGGACACCATCCCAGTTCCTTCCAGGCTTACAGTAGTTCTTCTGCAGTGACTCAGCAGGCTTCACAGCCTCCACGCTCTTTTCCTTCTCAGGAACCCAAGGTAGTTTGCCTTCCTTCACTGCTGCCTCTGCTTTTATAGCCAGTAGCCACGGCTCTCCAATTCCTGTTCATTGCAGGGGATCTTTCTTAAAGGGCCCATAGCCCTTTTAAACAAGGAGTCAACAGGCTTCCTCCTTACTTTTGGGCTGCCTCCTATGTTAATGGCTTGTGGCCAGAGGGCTGGCTTTGCTTCAGGCAGTCACTCTGCCACAGTGTCCTTGGGCACCTCACCCTTTTTTGTTATGTACAGATACCATCCATGCCTCTGCATGCTGGCCTTGCCATCCTCCTCCATCCTGGCCACAATGGCATTGGCAATGAAACTACAGGAGCTACATGCAAAAGCCAAGGAGATGCTTGCTGAAGCAAGGCAACAATACAAGGCCAATGTGGATTGACAAAGGCAGGCAGTCCCCATGTATGCACGCAATAGGGAGCTTGTATTGCTAGAACATAGACACTGTCCCTCACCTCGTGCATCCAGCAACTTGGATCACTGCTACTTTGGTTCCTTCCCAGTTATAAGGCAGATAAACCAGAATATAAGGTAAAGGCCATTCTAGACTTGAAATAGCATCAGTCTTGCCTCATGTACCTTGTAGACTGGGAAAGGCTATGGACTTTCACAGCATTCATGGGAGCCAGCATTCACTGTCCATGCACCCAAGGCAGTGTAGTGGTTTCACCAGCAACGTCCTACAAAACCAGCCCCCCTGCCTACCACTGGGAAGTGACCTTTGTGGGGGGATGCTGTCAGGACTCCCTCATGACCCCTGTCTTACTCCTAGTGATGATCATTGGTATCAGCCTCTAAGCTGGCTGACAGTGATCCTGAGGGGCTGTTTTCACCTCTTCCCTTGGGTGCAACTCTGACACAGGGGAAAGGAGTTCCAAAGCTATACATGTGTATATTATTGGCCGTTTTTACACAGACAGGGGTGGGTGGGTGGATGGGTGTGCTGGCCTGGTGGGTGGAGGTGGTGTGTGTCCCTTTACATGGACCCACCTCCAATCATGGAGCCTTCTCCGGTTTTCCAGAGGACTCTGTGGGTGGACATGGGTGGAGGTGGGTATTGCACGGGAGCACACACGCATCCTCACTCATCACCCATGGTGTTCACACAGGCGAACACTGATCACACACCCACCCACCACTGGCTGTTTCCACAGCTGCCCTACCGGCGGAACACCCTCCCGCACATCCATGGGTATTACATTTTATTATACATGTTGCAGGGCTGCAGGTGTGCACTATGGGTGCCCTGAAACATGTATAATAAAATGTAACACCCATTTTATCAGTGTTAGAGTGTCTGTGTGAAAAGGGCCTTAGTGACTTTCCCAAGTCCACCCAGTGAGTTCCTGGCTAAAACTACGGCTGAAACAAATAGGTTCTATATTCACAAATATTATTCACATTTTCAGATAGGAGTAGACTCTAAATATCTGAATGAATTTTTGCACCAAAATGAGTATTCTCATATTCATTTAAAGCCCTGTTTTTCTGGATGGTTTGGGCCACTTTTGTTTGGAAATTGGTTATTGAACCAAATATCAATTCAGTTTATTCCATGGCACAGGCTTTCACCAAGGTCAACATAAAATTGTACACAATATATTACACATACATAAAATTCCAAAAATACAGGTAAAAATAAAATAATAAAAAATCACCTACACTTGAACCCAAATTCTCAATGTGCTAAAACAGCAATCAATGGGAATTTTCTTCTAACAATTTCAGCTTGATAAGCAAATATAATGAGATTATTCACAATATCCAAATATTTTTGTTGAAACAACCAAATAGTACTCTCATAGAAAAATACTTAATTTTAAGAAGAAAAGGAATGAGAACTCTTTTTCTAAATTCATCAAAGACATAATGTACAGTATTTTCTATAGCACCAGAGCGACATGGGCATAGCCTCAATTCCCTTGGAATTTGTAAAGGACAACCTATGAGTACTGCAGTTGGCATTTGTTCAGTACGTAATCTAGCTAGAGCTGTAACAATTTTACACTTAGAACTTGTTAGTAAATAAAGTTCTGTCTCCCAAGCCAATTTCCAATAGGTATACATAGGTGCAACAAGACTAAATCTAATTGCAGTCAAATCATTCTGCTTAGCAATGTCCCTCAATCTTAAATAAGCCAGTTGTTTATCAGAGTGGGTAAACAATCGTTGGGCATCATCAACATAGTACCCCAATCCAAATGTTTGAAAAAGTCTATCAATAAACAATAACCATGGGGTCTGGTGTTGCACCCTACGTTCTCTTTCCTCAAGATAACACATTTTGGGAAATCTCAGTGGACTATATACCATCATCTTGAACCAATAGCTTACTACTCTAATATAAATAGTTGTGAGCAGGGCCTCGCTGCCAGATTCCAACCTCAAGATTGTAGCCGGTGTGGAATTTGGAAGTCCCAGTCATTGCCTCAAGAACTTATTCTGGGTAATATCAATCTCAGCACCAACTGAATATCCCCAGACTTCAGATCCATATAGGATCTGTGAAATTACTTTAGCATGGTAAGATTCCAGAGCAGCAGACACTGATCTAGAGGCAAATTTATCATAAAAATGCTTAACTGCTGCTGCAGATTGCAAATCTGGGTTTCAAACGTGCAAGGTGGTCTTTTGAGGATAAGGAATTAGAAAAGAGTACCCCAAGATACTTATATTCTTTAAGTACCTCTAACTTTGTGGAGCCAATATACTAAGAGTGATATCTAAAATGATTACCCCAAACCATAACCTTGGTCTTATCAATATTAATCTTAAGATTATTATCTATACATAATTGAGCAAACTTATTCAAAGCTCTTTGCAATCCAATAGGTGATCTTGAAAATAAAGCATCACCATCTGCATACATTAAGGTCAAAAGAGAATTAGATAGTAGTTTAGGTAAACGAAAATTGTAGCTACTCAATTCCTCAATCAAATCGTTAACATAAAGGTTAAATAGGAGTGGGGCTAAAATGCACCCTTGTCAGACTCCTCTGCTAGTGGGAAATTTAAAAGTCAGTTCTCCCTGGAGGCCATAACGCACTTGAGCCCAGGTGTTAGAATAATATGCCATTACCAGTTTCAGCAATGTAGGGTCAATGCCCATTTTGTCTAATTTACGCTACAGCACTGTTCTATCTATCATATCAAATGCAGCTGATAGATCAATAAAAGCAACATACAACAATGAAGATTTCAGTACAGATACATATGAACCAAATATCCAGAATGAAATGGAAAAATAAAATGAAAAACAAAAAACACAACAACTGAAAAACCTGTACCGCCTGTCTGGATGAAGCAGGAATGAGTAGCATTTTGTTCAGGCTTCATTCGATTCAAAAAAAAGTACACAAATTTGACAATTATTCATTTCTGTCATAACTAAAACAAGATTTGAACCCTGGTCAAGTCCAACAACTTGTCTTGCTAAATGTATTTCAATATACGCTGTCATTTGAGATTCTTTTTAACAGTAGACTCCCATTCCTTATGGAATTGTACAGATAATATGTTCCTGCTTAAGCTGTGATGTATGTTTTGCCTTTGCGGTAGAGTCATTTTTATGGCATTTCCCACGGCTGTTGATCTTGACTGCCTGGCAGACAATTTACTTTAAAAAAGATAAAAGCTTTTGTTTCCGGTCTTTGTTTTGTCTGAAGATGGTTTCCAAGATAACATATTCTTGTACTGAGAAATTACAATTCGGGTTGGCACGTCAGGAGCCAAGGGCTGGGGCACAGAGAGTCAGTGCAGGATGAGGTCCAGGGAGTCATTCATACAGGATTGGGTCCAGAGGTTGGTGCAGGATCAGGTTCAGGAGGTAGTGTGGGATTGGCACACAGACCATATTCCAGGTCGCGCAGGGATCGGTACATTGACCAAGGGGGTAGGCATGGACAAGGAAGGAGTGGATGGGTGAGATGGGACAGGACTGGCGAAGGGTGAAGTGGGCTCTCTGGACAGTTTTGTAGGAGACTCTCTGTGCAGTCACATAGGGGATGCATCCAGCAGATGCCGAGGCCCAATCAAAGCTTACCTGTGGAACTGCCTCAGGCCCCAGATTGCATTGCAGCCCCTGTGGTCGGCCGGGGATGCCCAACTCAAAGTCCCCTGGGTTGCCCAGGTGGCAATGATTGGGAGGGCATTCTCGGTGGCCGCTCCCAGGCTGTGGAACTCCCTCCCAATGGAGGCTCGCCTGACCCCGGATCTCCCCTCTTTCCAAAGACAGTGTAAGACTTGACTGTTCTGCTGGGCCTTTGGAGAGGGAGACGGGTAGGGTGGGGTGGGAAGGGTGTTTCTACCCTTTTAGTTTATTTTTAGCATTTTAATGTTTTTAATGATATTTTATGTGTGTGTTATTTTTATTATGCTATGTTTTTATTTATGCATCTTGTAAGTCACCCCAAACTGCTCTGTGAGCAGGAGGGGGTGGGGTAAAAAAATGGTAAAATAAATAAATTAATTAATTAAATGAAGCAGACGCCAAGCCACACTATCATGAAAGGTGGCCAGACTCGGGCGCGTTCAGAAGGACTGGGATCCAGGGCAGGGATCCAAGGGACTGGAATCTAGCCAGATTCAGAGCACACAAGGCCCAGGGGGTGTAGAGCCAGTCCAAGGTGCATGGAGACAACTGGAAGGAGAATAATAATAATAATAATAATAATGAATAATTAATAAATAGTTAATTAATAACCTTTATTTTTATATAGCACCCCCCTGCCATGGAACTCAGAGCGCTTTACATATAAACACAACTTTTAATCCTCACAACAATCCTGTGAGGCAGGTTAGGCTAAGAAAAAATTATGACTGGCCCAAGGTCACATAGTGAGTTTCTGGCTAATGCCAGACTTGAACCAGGGTCCCCTTTCCCAGGCCAAGTACTGCATGCTTAGCCATTACACCACACTGGCTCTTTCAGAAGACACCCAGAAGGGAGACTGGGAACCAGGAAGGTGAGACAGTAACCAGAATGTGATAGAGATGATACACCCAGCTTCCTATGACTACTGGCTTGCCTTACATACAAGCCATCAGCTAACGGTGAACCTGTGGGCATGGAGCAAAGCTGAGGAGGTTTGTGGTCTGACCAATATGGGAAGAGGCCTTTATGGCTGCTATTGGTTATGGCTAGTGGGAACTGGTGATGCTGCAAAGCCAGCTATTATATTCAAGGTCTCAAGTGTGCTGGTTCAAGTCTGGGTCCCAGCAACCTGTTCCTATGGGAGGAAACCCAGCAGGGGCAGCATTATGTTGTATGGGATGGGGCTGTCATGTTAACATGCCCCTTTCTGGTGTAACCTTGCAACACTTCCATCTTTGTGGAGTTTTGTGACTATGGCTTAAATGTGAACCTGAGCAAACTTGTTGAACCCCTGGTACCAGACCTGAACTCTGGAGTAAGGACGAGTATTGTGAATTGCTTGCAGGGTGCACAATGAACTGCCCGCCCAGCAGTTTTGTTATTTCTACTCCTCCCTCCTTTTCCCCCCAAATTACCTGGGTGTTGCAGGAGGGCAGGGCTCTGGGTGGCAATGGGGAGGGTCTTGTGTCTTTGGTCAGTAGTGTGGGCAAGGGAAGCAGAAGCAAGGCTTCTGCCTGTGCTCAACATTTGAAACAAGCAGTCCAGCCCACTGTACACGCAACTATGCAGTGGGTCAGAAAGATGCATCTCAGAGGATTTGTGGAAATGTAGTTTGCCAGAAGCCTCTGTATGGATGAAAAGGCTTCTTGCAGACTACATCTCCCATGTTCACAGGTGTGAAGGATAGGACACTAGCTTCATACCTGCAGGAGGGAAATGATTTAGTCAGAAGCACTCTTTTGTGTATTTCATGATAATTATTACTTTCTAAATTGCAGTGCTAGTAACCAAGCCTCACATGTTACAGCCAAGAGAATTCTGCAACTGGGTGCAAGTTTAATCAGAAGTGAAGACAGGTGAGATTTGCCAGACTAGTATCTAGTTTTCTGAAGGAAATGGTGGAAGGTCCATTGCTCGAGTCGTTCAAAACCAGACACTAAGATTATACAGTCAAGAACAATCCTGTCCTTACAGGAGGATGGACAGGATGATCTAATACTTTAGCTGTTTCCAAATGGACCGTGGAGGCATGGGTGATGGGTGGAGGTGGTGGCAGGTGTGTGGGTGGCTCATTCCACGGATGCCCACCCACCTCTACCCATCTCCACGCATGGAGCATTTACTTTAAAAAAGATAAAAGCTTTTGTTTCCATCTCCACGCATGGAGATTGCATTGGTGCCTGTTGCTCCATGCGTGGGCAATGGGTGGAGATGAGTGGAGTGCACGCATGCACGCACCCCACCCAGCCACTGTTGCGATTGCATGGACGCCCCCCCACTGCCCCCCGCCCACACACGTGGGTGAGGTGGGGGGGTGTCTGTGTGAAAAGGGCCTTGTTTCTCTCTCTAACTTCCCTGCTTCTACACGGTATCTAAGCAGCCTTGTACTGGGAAAGGAAAAGAAACTAAAGGCTAAATGAGGATAGTGTGGGTGTAACAGCAAAGAAGGGAGGATAGCCTGTAATGAGACTGCTATTGCATAACAGTGCATGAAATATGCTTGTTTTTCAGACCACACATTGGACAGTTAAAAAAAGGAAAGGAATCCATCATTTGGATTTTATATATGCATGTGTATCTATCTAGAATATATGTATATATTATAAATGATTCATAATGTAGGGGGATTCCATAGCAAATTTGATAGGAACTCCATGAGAAAATGTTGCTGCTCTTGGAAGCTAAGAGAAGATTCACCTGTGTTTCAAAGAACCAACACTTTTTTAAAATGTCCCATAAGACTAGGTAATGAAACCACAAATACAAAATTTCTAGCTGTCACTGCCATAAGCTATCGTATGTGTGTATTTTTTGTTTTATCCAAAGACACAAAAACTACACTAAAATTTTCAAACATATTTCCAAATCCATTGGTCAACACTTAACGCAGAGACCTGAGTTTCAATTACAGAGTAACTGTAAGGGGCTGGTGGTGGGGGCCTCTAGGACAAGGGAAGACAACTGGGTTGGGGTATGGACTCATGATCAGGGCTGGGCTGGGAGTCATAAGCCAGGTGCCAAAATCAAGGTATAATGCAAGGTCAGGAGCCAGAGCCAAAGATCAAGCCGAGGAGTCAGTCTGAGTGGGGGCCAGGAAGGGGAAGCAGGCTGGGCATCAAAACTAGTGCTGAAGCTTGGTCCTCGGTTTCCCCCAGAAACCCCCATGGATTGAGGTACTCAACTCAGTTTTCCAAGTTCCGAAGCTTCAAGGAATGGCTGCCGAAACTTTGGAACTCAGAAAAACCTCGGCCAAGTACAGGGAAGGGGGTCGGAGGCCGGTGCTAGGCCCCTGCTCCCCCTTCCCTGGTTCCCACTGGCCAGGGAGAGAATAGGCCAGTGGGGTCCAGGGAAGGGGGTGGGAGTTCAGGGGTGGGGTGCTAAGGAGGTGGAGGCCTAGCGGGGCTGAGGGATAGAGTATTCACCCTCCAGAAGGGCTCTGACATGTGGCTTCCTCTCAACCAAGTAAATTTTAAAATAAAATACAATTGGGGGATGCTCAGAAGGGGCTATTTGGCCCTTCTGAGCATGCCCAGCTTTTTTTCTTTTTTTTTCAAACATACCCGGTCCAGAGGAAGCCACGCATCACCAGAGCCCCTCCGGAGGTTGAGTACTCTACCACCTCAGCCCCTGTTATGTCCCCACCCACTCTCCCCTGACCCATTCCCTCCCCCTCCAAGCTCCCTCTGGCCCCTTCTCCCTCAGCTGATGTCCTTGGAAACTACTCATGAGTATTCATTGAGGGTCTGCTAGGACTGGTCCTTGGAACTCAGGTGAATACTCAAGAGTAGATTTTTTACTATTCAGTTCAGTCCTAGTCAAGGGAAAAAGAACAAATCAGGGCAAGAAAGCTGGTGTGGGGATCAGAGCAAACTAGGGCACAAGGCAAGATCAAGCTGGAGAAACAATATGGCACAATACAGCTGGAAGCATAGCACGGTTGGGGAAACACAATGGAGAAACACAATGGGAACAAGAAAAGATCATTGTCCTTCCCAGCTTCCTGCTGCTGCCAGACAGCCTTCTATACTGGTAGGCAGCCAGCTAGCCAAGAAGTTGGGGGGCATGGGGCAAGATTGGGGACTAGGAAGTGGAACCTATCCAAAGGGTAGGGGGTGGCCTGAGTGGCATGGGAAGGGCCTATATGGCAGTTTCAGGGTCCAAGCCATGGTGTAATGGTGATGCTGGTGAGCTGGCCACTGCACTTTAACACAAAGGTTGCCAATTTGAGGCTTGGCTCCTGACAGTGGCTCTGTACTCCCATTTTGACCTTTGAGGATGATTCAGCCTTTTTGCCAGTTAGCCTCTGCCACTGGAAAATCCCCCTCCCTCCATCCCGAGACATTAGACCTGCTAATCAGACTTCTTTTGACCCTTTGGCTCTGATTCAGTAAAGCAGATAAAGGTATGCATAAATTGGAGCGTATGTCATTCTAGATTTTTTGTAAACTGTTGTTTAACAGTAATTTATGTAAAAGATATTCTAGAGGTTATTTGAAAATATTTAGGTTCATGTTAGAGCTGAAACAAATACCAAATTTACCATTCTGGAATATAATTTACCTATTCAGACAGCAATCCAAATACATGACCTTAACTGGAATGAAATTAGTTTTTTCATGTTTTTCAGATTTTGGATATTTTATTTGTTTTTGGTTTGGATAGTTGGTGATTTGTTCAACTATTCTAAACAAAATAGCTGAAATAACCAAGCCAAAATATAAACAATAAACAAAGTAGAACCAAAACTAATAAACAAAGTGGAAACTAATACCTGTGTGTATAGTTTTCTTTTTGCAGATCCACAGCAGGAAAATTCATTCAATATCTGTATTTTTTGGAGTATCAATTTCATCCATGATCCATAAACCATCCTGGAGTATTCCCTTTGATGCCCTAGGGAGTAAGTGCTTTGTGGATCAGCTCTAGTTCAAATGTCTTTCCAAAGAAAACTTAAAAGATAATGGAATCTCAACTGTATGTTAAAATGTTGCAAGAGTTGGGAACGATCCTCAAACCAATCCCCTCAGGCCTTCAGTGGGACTATTCCAGTCTAAGAAATTGTTGCATCACAGCCAGGATGCTAGCTTAGCTTGTATTGCTTCCCTCAGAGTGCATGAAAATGATCATACTTAATATAGAAGGAGTCCATTAAATATGAAATAAAGTCTCATGGTAATAGTTAAAATCTTTCCAAGTGTTGAGATGGGAGCAGTTAAAATAATGACTATTCTGGGTCTCCTATAAATCAGGAGAATTCAGAATTTGTTCCACAGAATAGCTTCAAATTCAATGATTTTTTTTTGTCATATATGGGCAGATGATTATTTCAAATGTCTAGAATTCATAGGTTGGGATTTTCAAAGGGGATTTAGGCACATATTTTATCATTTTCCCCAAAATGTTTACCCTTGGAAAGGTTTATGAACCAGAGCTGATAGAAAATAATGATAGATCTACATCTAAATCCCCTAGATTTGCTTTGAAAATCTCATCCAGGATCTACATAGATTACCAGTAGCATATTTTTTTCTAATTCCATTTTTGATATTTTGATTAATAGCTCTGAGCTAAATATGGTTGGCTGTCTAATTTAATTCCCTTTTATAGAAGAGCCAACATTTACAGCTGAATAAGCTCTCCCTAATTATTTTGTCTTAATTATTGTTTCTGATAGGCACATAGCAACAGTTGTTCTTTTTCATTAAACAGGGTTACCAATTGTTGTCTAGGAAACAGAAATACAATTCTAATGGCACGATGCAGCTGGAAGCATAGCAACTTGTGCAAATTCTTATCACATAGTTTTTCCATGACCCAAGGAGCCTAAGAATTAACTCCACTGGTGTTTAACAACTTTGATCTTCCTCCACAATTTGAAGAAACTTTTTTATAACTACACCTAGGAAGCCTTTTTACATCAAAGCTGCATTCCTTGGAGAATCCCACCATCATAGTTTCAGCTGCTCTTTTTGGCAGTTATGCTATAGCGTTTTTACCCTGGAGCAAATTGGAATGGCATTGAAAATAGTTTAGCAGATGCTTAGATAAATATACTTCTTGGGTAGCTCTCCCCTGCCCCCCTCATCTCCCAGTCACTAG
>QEPC01000823.1:8067-45138 GCA_003113815.1 Sphenodon punctatus | reverse complement strand
GGGAATCCACTGTGGTGACTCGGGACCACGTAACGTCTGAAATCACCCACTGTCAGCACAATTGTGTTCACCCCAAACATTGATTAAACTGTCAAGACCTGGCAGTTGTTCACTTCCAGTGTTTGAGTTGAACACTGTGTTGACGGTACGTCTAAACACTGTGACGGTAGGACACTGTTACAGAACACTGAACAGCGTTATGTCTAAAGACACTCACACTGAATAATAATAATAATAATAAATAATAATTTTACAAATATTTTTATAGCCCTCCTCCGCTAAATAGCATTCAAGGGCTTCATAAACTATAAACTAAATTTTAAAAACCCTCTTTAAAAACAATTTAAAAAGGGGAAGGTAAAGAGGGAGGACAAAATACATTAAGGGGAACAAGCAGTGGCTCCTAAAAGCACCTGGAGAATAAGCGCCAGGTGCTTTTTGAAGGTTAGGAGGGAGGAACTGAGATGAACCTCTGGAGGGAGCGAGTTCCATATTGAGGGGCCTGCCATAGCAAAGGCCTAATTGTCCGCCAACATAAGGTGTGATGGCCAGATCCCCAAATTGCTTTTTGAGGCCGGATAACCATCAGGGTGAGGCTCCAGGAACAGGACCTGAATATAACCAGGCCCTATATCATTCAGGGCCCTAAACATCTGCATTACAATCTCAAATTCAATCTGCTGCTCTACAGGCAGCCAATGCAAAGAACGCAGTGTGGGCATAATTTGATCACTGCCGCCTAAACCAGTAAGCAGCTGCACTGTCACATTCTGAACAAGCTGCAGGAGATGGAGAAGCATCGCTGGAATCCCACAGAAGTGTGAATTACAAAAATCAAGACTCATGGTTACCAGGGCATGGATCACTGTGGCAAGGTCAGCATGGGACAAATAAGGGCTTAGCTTTCGCAAATTGTGTAGCTGAAAAAAGCCTCTTCAAGTTTTTCCCCATATATGAGTTTTCATGGACAGAGTGTGGTTGAAAATAGTTCATAAGTTCTTTACCTGAGCCACTACCTCCATCCATACCCCATCAACATGCAGGGGCCCAAGGGGAGGGGAGGGCATGCTCTTATCGACTGCCCTGCTCCACCAGCACAGTCTTCCTGGACTGAACACAAGATAGCTCTGATGCATCCAGCTGGCTATATCATTTAGGCATTTCTCCAAGGCAGAAGCCGAAGTGACAAGACTTATGGGGCAAGAGGTGTATAGTTATTTAACACCAGCATACTGATGATACTCAGCTCCAAAGGGTTGCATATATATACATTGAACAACATTTCTAAAAAAATAGAACATTGGGTAATGCCACATTTCAAATTTCTTGCAGATTATGCATAAGCATCTATCACCTCCGATTGACTTCTCTCTTCTATGGAGAGGGCATTCTCGGTGGCCGGGCTGCGTCTGTGGACCTCCCTACCAGAGGAAGCTCGCCTGGCCCCAAGCCTTTTGATATTCCGGCGAAGGTGTAAAACCTGGCTGTTTGCCCAGGCCTTTGGGGAGGGGGGGGGTGTTAGTGGATTTTTTATCGCCCCTACCCTATTATTTTTTTTTATGTATCCCGGGCCCTGTTCTTAATGTTAAGATTGTATTTTTATATGTTTTAATTGTTTTATATTCATTGTTTTTATTGTTGGAAGCCGCCCCGAGCTGTGTTCAGGAGGGGCGGGGTATAAATCAAAATAAATAAATAAATAAATAAATTCTAGGTAGGATGGAAACCAACAACCAGCAGCTCCCATCATGCCAGCAATGTCCCTAAGCTACCAAAACAGCAACCCATGGCCAATCACATTGAGTGCTGTTTTAAGGTCCAACATGACTATAATGGCCAGCTTCCTTGATCTAAATTAATCAGCACATCATTCATCACCCTGACAAATGTGGTCTCTACTCTGTGGGAAGGCTGGATCCTAGACTGGATTTTCCCCAAGATACTATTGGAGTCAGATGCCTCTACAACTATACTGCCATGGCCTTCTCAATCACCTGCTCTAAAAAGGTAGGTTGTCAACTGGCTGATAATTGACAAGCATTCTGTCAAGAGATAGTATCTTGAGGAAGGGGCAAACCTCTGGACAGTAAAGGCTGGCCAGCTCCCTGTCCTCCATAAAGAAGGTGCTAACAATTCACAGCAAACAGGGTACCACCACCCCAGCACTCACCTTCAACAACCAGGATGGCCATGTTTTGGAGCACACAGCATACAGATCTTCTCATCATTAACCACGTTAAAGTCAACCAGGGGGGAAATGGTCCCTTGGGACCCCACGACTCTCCACATCACAAGGTCGAGCAAATCCCACCTGAAGTCCATCTATCCTCATAGATCTATAGAGAAGTCTTAGCTCCCCCCCACCCCCGTGCCCCGTCTTCCAATCATATAAGGCAGCTGCATGATATTGGGCTGAGATTCTTCCACCCCGGCACAGTGTCCTCCTCCCTTCTCCCCATACACTCATTTTCTCTCATAAATAGGGCCAGCCTTACCGTGAGGCAGTTTGGAGCAGCCACCCTGGGCCCCACTCCGGGGGGGGTTCTGCACTCAGGGCCCCCAGCTCCCAACCACTATCTGTCTTGGACAGGGAGTGAGGCCACGCCTCTCCCTCACTCCCTGGTCCCTCCGCTGCCTGTCAGTCTTGGCCAGGGAGTGAGGGAGAGGCGGGGCCTCTGCCTCTCACTCGCTGACCGAGTCCAAGACAGGTAGTGGAGGGAGCCAGGGAGTGAGAGAGAGGCAGAGGCCCCATCTTCCCCTCACTCCCTGGCCCCTTCCGCTGCCTGTCAGTCTCTGCCTCAGAATGAGGGAAAGGCAGGGCCTGTGCCTCTCTCTCACTCCCTGGCTGAGTCCAAGACAGGCAGTAGAGGGGGCCAGGGAGAGGCAGAGGCCCCACCTCTCCTTCACTCCCTGGCAGCTTCTGACACTCGGCTCCACCCAGGAGCTGGCGAGCACAGGGCCCAGGCCAGCGGTGGCAGCAGTGGTAAGTGCCACAAAAAAGGCTGAGCTTGGGGATTGGGGTGTGTGTGTGGAGTGCCCCCTCCACCCATCCCTGAGCCCAGGCTCGAGTAGCACCCCCAGACTGAACCGGGTAGCGCCCCCTGAGCCAGGGAGTGCACCTAGGTCCGCCAGCGGCTTTGCTGCTGGGACAATGGGGCCCCACATTTCTCCCCCACCCTGGGCCCCGCAATCTTTAAGGCCCTGCTCATAAACACTCTTGCCTTTCTATGTGCAGTGCAGCAAGAATTTCACTACCTTCTCCTTACTCTTACTTCACATGTGCGGAAAAGAGGCAGTGGAGACACCTCCTTAGAGATGCCCAGGCCTTGGGCACTACAAGCCATGCATGCATATCCTGAGAGTGCTGTAAGCTCATCAACACCGAGTGAAGCACATTGGGTACATAGGGTGGGGGGCATATTGTGTCATATTTTTCCATTGGGTGCCATTAGGCATACAGATGCTCCTGCTGTTTCTTCTTGCCAGCCTACTGCTCTCCACCAGCACTAAAGCCAATAGCTGTGGTGAATACCATATTTGTCAGATTCACATGCCTTGAACTGGGCCCAACAGAGTGAGCATGAAACTATGCCTGTGCCCACTTAATTCAGATATTCGTTTCAGGGTGGTTCCCCCTGCCCCCTAGGGTTTTTATTATTTGATTTCAGTTATTTGGTCAAATAATAAAATACACAAACCAAAATGGCTGAAACACCGGGAAACCATGGCCTGTTGGTTAATAGCCATTTCAATGCACATGTATTCAGAGTGCTCTCCAAAAATGAAAATAATATTTGCAAATACAGAATCTATCATTTGTTTCAGCTCTGCCTTCCATGTGTTTCTTTCAGGTCATTTGGGAGGATTTGCTGAGCAGGTAATGATGGCTGTTGCTATTGCAGATCCCATGGTTTCTATGGCCGCTATGCTGGAAGCCAGACACCTTTGTATTTAGGAAATGACTCTAATGGTTGATTCGGTCTACTCCACAGAGTAGTTCTGGTTTGGTATCAGTTGCTGAATGGTCAATTTGTCTTTCCTGTGTTCACGAGTCAAATGGCTTTTGTCGACCAAGTACAATGTGAAGTCCATTTTTCATTTGATTTGTCAGGGACTTTTTGAGACTTAATGGATTGAAGGAACCTTTGGGATAGGCCTGAAGCAACAAATTGCAGTAAATGCTGTTTCTATCAGAAAGAGGTAATTTGCCTTCATTTGCATAACATGGAAACTTACCCTCTTTTCCGCTGTTTTCGCCATTTGTTGTTATTTCTTGCAAGTTGAACAAAGCTGATATTGAGCCAATCCCACGCCCTGAGGGCATCCCGCATGCGCCCCTGGGGGCTGTGAAGATGCAAAGGTGTTGAGGAAGTACAGGAAATTGCCTTAAAAGTGCCATAAAACTGTCATAGAATTCAAGAAAAGCCTTGGAAAGTGAGAAAAAATGATAACAATGATGCAAAATGCCAGAAAGTGATACAATTGATGGGAAATTATCAAAATCACAGACACCAAAGTCGACACAATTGCTGAATTGTGGAATTACTGGAGACTGACGAAGCACCGATGAACACTCACAAGCGCTCCCAAAAGGTTGGTATTTCTTTGTGGAATGGGAACACTTGCTCTCACCTCAGCCCTTTTTTGGGCAGCTTTGTTTTTGCAAGTCTGTTGTGGCCATTACTGTGTTTTTAGAGAGGGTGTCAATGATCAAAGTAATGTGTCCCTGGTTATGTTCACTGAAGCCTCTTTTAGATGAGCAGCCGGGAAACGCGTTCTGCAATGCGCTGCTAGGAGAAGCCATGTGGGGTGCATTTACACACCCCAGAAGTGGCTGCCCACCATAGGAATCGGCAGTGCGTGCAGCCTCTTTAAAGACACATTCTGGAAACCTTGATATCAGGTTTTCCAGAAAGCATCTTAAAAGAGGCTGCGTGCACCTCTGATTCCTATGGTGGGCAGCCACTTTTGGTGCGTGTAAACACACCCCATGCGGCTTCTCCTAGCAGCGCATTGCAGAACGTGCTTCCCTGGCTGCTTGTCTAAAAGCGGCCTCTATCAGTTTCCTTTGGTTGAACAGCTTTACAGAGAAATGTTTTTGCTAACAGGAATTTGGGGCTGTTAAAACTGTCAGTAGAGAGCAAAGAATGCTGCAATCTCAGACATATATAGAAATGGAGACTATGGTTGTCAAGTTGATCCCAAGTATAAAAGTTGGAGACAAAGCAGATAATATCTTCTATTGGGACAACTTGTGTTGTTGCAAGTGTACAAGCTTTTGAGCCACACAGGGCCCTTCCTTAGGTATGTAAGACATGCCAAGACGTGCCTGAGGAACGTAAAGAAGGGGCATGAGGAAGGGCTTTACGTGGCCCAGATGTTGACCAAATAAAACTGTGTACTCTGAACCACTTTGGGTGTGTCCACACGAGACGCTGCCCCGCATGTGCACCCATTAGCACCCATTAGCACCACACCACGGCCATGGAGGACAGCAGTTTGACCAGCAAATGCCACTTAGTGGTTGGGGGTCACAAAACATCAGTTTAAGGAGAGCAAGGCAACAGGTGACCATTATGTTGTGTGTTCACAGGCAAGTACCAGCACAGCCACCACCACATCAACATCATTACGGCCCCAGCCATGCAAGCTGCAACCCCTCCACCCACACAGTCAAGGTTCATGCCTTGGTCTGAGGAAGAGACCAGGGGAGGGCCCTCATCAGGTTGTGGGGGAGACCATAACGTGCAGCTGGACCTCGTGAGATGCTAGTGCAATTAAGTGGTATACCAATGTATCTCAGAGCAGATGGTGCAGCAGGGGTACATCAGGAACATGTCTCAGTGCTGGCAGCGGACAAAGGACCTGACACATGGATACAAGGGAGACAATCCATGACAAGAACCTCAAGTCTGGCTGTGTGAAGAAAACATAGCCATACTACAAGAAACTGAACCATTTCCTCTGTGTGGATAGGAAGATAGTGGCCTCTTGCAGCTGTGGCAGCACCTTCATCAGGGTGTGGAAGCAGGTGGATACCCCCCACTGCCCATTCCAGCCTCATCCAAGCCATCAGCACTTGACCCCACAAACAACAGGAAGACATGCCTGCAGGTGAGGACCGCATCTCACCTGTCCCAGAGCTGGAGCTGGTATCTGTGGACCCCATTGAGGAGACTGTGATCTTCCACCTGCACCCCACAACTCAGAAAGTCAGCCCCTGCCCATTGAGCCAATGGCGGTTCAGAAGGAGGAGGACATGGACAGCACCAACATCGGGGAACTGGAGGAGACTGGTATGTTCATGCATAGCAGTTGGGGGGTGCCAAGGTGGGAAAGGCGGAGGAGAGAAGAGGCAGAGGAGCACCAACCCAGGACCAAACTGTTGCCCTATACTGGGGTAGCCGGGACAGCAAAGAAGAGCCAGAAGTCCAACCCCAGGAGCCAGTGACCCCAGCTAGGAGGAGCTAGTGAGCCAGAAGGTACCAAGGCAGGCCATGTGGGGTTGGAATCAACACAGGCAGGGGAGGAGGGCATGGGTGACAATGGGCACCAAGGCAGTGGTGGGCTGGTGCATGTGGGTCACACATTGGGGTGGGATACTAGGAGCAGGTTGGGCAGAACAATAGCTCTCTTTGTTGCTTGCTTAGGTGTGGAACTGCAATGGGCACAACCTGCACCATCACCACCAACCACTATAGCCCTTCACAGCTGGGAACTGCGGGCATGGAACCACCGGAACAGGGAGGACATGACAATGGAGCTGATGGAGGAAACCATATTGTGGGCAGAAGAGATGCAGGATGCCATCCAGGGGGTGACCCTAGGGTGACCACTGATGCATCCCCAGAATACAGGACACGGGGGGAGGAAAAGCACAGCTGGCTCAGGGCTTCTTCTCCCAACCAGAGCTGAGCAAGAAGTGCTGGGCAAGGGGTAGGGAAGGGGATGCAATGGAACCAGCAAAATCCTGGCCATGGATGCATATTTTTAAAAATCCACCCAGATGGGGTTGGGTGAATCTAAAAAAGTGGTCATGTCCTAGAAAATCTAGTTGCTGTGGTAACTGTAGCCCAGTGCTGGGACCTTGGCACTCCTTCAAGTCCACACGCTGCCGACGCTGCTGTTCCCACCTGGAAGTCATGAGATCATGACTTCCAGGGGTGGGGGTGAAAAATACAGGACATATACGTGTAAATGAAGGACAATGGATAAACTCTTTAAAAAAACAGGACTGTCCTGTATAAAACGGGATCAATTGCCACCTTGGGGGACCTGCCAGCAGATGAGGGTCCTGTAGTGGAACAAGGCCGAGCACCATCAGGGCAAGGTTTCAGGAGTAAGTCTCAAATTTAGTCAGGGGTCTATAATGTTCTGAAAACCTGCAGCGCAATCTTAAATTCAAATTTAACCTAACCCTACCTTTCTGCAGTTTGAAAATATTTGCCTTTGTCCTGTCTTCAGTGGCAACAGAGAATAAATAATCCATTGGTTTTTGGCATCCTTTCACTTTTTTTAAAGATACATTACTTTTTAAAATATGTTGCCTCTTGGCACCTCAAGTGTTTAGTAGAGCACTGGCTGAATTCTGGTTCATGTTGAACAGCAACCAGTCAAAGGGGCATCCTAGGGTAAGGAGATAATTTAAGACTGCCTTTAATATCTGATAAAGTTGTTCCTTGCCCACTTTCTGTATTTATCTCTAGGACATTCTCTGACTATGTGTTCATAGATATCCAGTTCTTCTTTTCATCATAATGGAATCAGGAGCACATTTGCTTGTGCAAGGCTCCTGTAATGTCCTCCACTCACCTTAGACAGCTGGTGGTGATAAAAATGTTGGTGGGGCTGGCAGAGTAGGAGTGTATGACTGTGGGTAATTTTAGATGTTACAAGACTATGGACAACCACAGTGAAACCCCTGTGGTGGCCATTTGTCCCGTAACGTCTGTTTGATTCCTGCCAGATGTTCACCCCAGTGAATCACTGGTGGGAATCAAATTGACCACAATTCTGGACCTCCGGCCGCCCGGAGGTCCAGAATTGTGGTGGGATTGGGCCCCAAACGTGATCACATGGGCCACGATCCGGGATGGGCCAAAGTTAATGTCTGTTACCTTCAGCCCAGCCAGATCGTGGTCCTGACCACAGGATGGAATGGGGTGCAGCAGTCGGATGGCCGCTGCGCCCGCCTGTCTCCTGGAGGGTGGGTAGCCAGGAGAGCATGGGGTGGGGTGGGGCTGTGCGGCTGCACGTTGCACCGCACAGCCCCTCCCCCTTCCCAATCCCCGGTAGGAATCAGGCTGGCACATCTGAAGGACGGCCAGACTGATTCCCGACTGGGATCCGAAATGGATCCTGGTCCATGGTTGAGTGTGGCAGACCTCCAGGTCTGTCACGTCTAAAATTACCCTGTGTGTGGTGATACAATATCCACCCTCTCAAACAATCACCCCCCAAGTCCCATACTCATACTCACCCACACTCCCACCAAAAGAAAACTAGACCCCCTTTCTCCATCCTGGGAGTAGATGCTGCTGTTTCTGTTCCCTGATCTCAAGTGAGTGGGGCTGGATTCAAGATGGCCTCAGGCTGTTAGGGCAGCTGTAAGCAAACTCCATTCTGAACCTGTTCACGGCTTCTGAGTACATAGAACACAGAAAAGGGCTAAATACTGATCAGTCCTCGCTGGACTTTTCACAAAGCATAACACACTCAGAACTATGGACAGGTCTAGAATGGAGCTCACTAGCAGCTGCATAGGGCTAGCCCCAGCTCTGTTTTGTGCTTACTCACAACTCCCCTGTGGGTGGAACCAAGAGAGGGCTGATCATTGTTTGACCTTTCTTAGGATGCCTTCTTTTTTCTGATATTAGGAAGTCTTGTCTTTTCCCTATCCTACTCCAAGTAAAATCCTTTTCTAAGAATAAACAAAACAAAAACAAATCCGGTTGTGCCAACATACTGACTGAGATGTAATTAATAGCTTGGCAGCTTTTGCCTATAAGGCGACGGTTATTAGAAATGCATATCCCTTGCTTATTGGTGATAATCTGTAAATTACTTGAATATTTTTATTTGTTTATTATTGTTGCAGAGGCTAGGACAGTCCACACTTATGTTCTGTTAAAGAACATGGGCATATGAAGTTAGGACCTTTTAAGTTTGAAAGTGTTAATATGTAATATGTAAATATGCAATTTTCTCCTGTTGTTGGGAGTTTTGTTTATATTTTAATTCTTTTGGCTATGGTGTGAGCAGATGCCATGAATAAATAGATAAAGTTTGACCTTTCTCTGCATTCTGCTCGTAGCACTGTGCTTAGCCATGAGCAGGCTCCAAAAAGAGCTTACTCACAACTGCCCTAAATAGCTGAGGTCTAGCTTGGATCCAGCCCCAGCTATTGGAGTTCAGGCAACAGTAACATCAATGCTAGCAGCTCATCCATATGGACACAATTTTCTAGAGGGGCTCTTAGTCCTAATAGATGAACTGCCTCTGATTTACTTCTAATACACTGTAAAACTTGTTGGAAATTTGTCTTTGACATTTTTCCAATCCAGAAAAACCTTCTCTGACAAAAAATACTCTTTTTAAATTAAACTTTGGAAGATGCCCCACCTCCACCCCATGCTCCTCCAGCCGCCCGTCCTCTGGGAGGCACGTGGGCGCAGCAGCCAATCCAGCCACTGCGCCCAATCCTGTCCTGTGGTTGGACCACGGTCCGGGTGGGCTGAAAGTAAGAGATGTTACCTTCAGCCCTTTCTGGATCATGGCCACCGTGATCACGGTTGGGACCCGATCCCACCACGATTCTGGACCTCCGGGTGGCCGGAGGTCACCCCTATGGGTAGTATGTTTTACACATTGGAGGATGTATTTCTCCTAGAGATAAAATGGGATGTGCAAGTAGGAGGATGACAACTCATGACTTTTTGTATAGCAATGCAATCATTTGGTGATTAGATGTGCCTCCATGGGAGAATGATCTATAGAAGGGAGGATGTATCCCCGTATGTATCTAATGGAATGTTAGTGATGAAGGAGGATTATACATTTTTTAAATTGTTGTATAAATACTGAATGATCATGGATGCACTGCTAACAATCAGGAGTATGGAGTTACACTTAATGAGAATTGTTACTAGCCACACCTGTGAGGAGTCCTTAATGTGTTGAGTATATAGACTGGGTAAGAGATTCTGACCAGACCTTTGGTTGGGTATGGTTGCTGAAAAAATTCACACATCTTAATTCTGGGAATAGCATGTTGGTGAGCCTGGAAATTTTGGTGAGCTGATGGTAGTTTATCTGGGTTTGCCCCATGTTTTAAGACCTAAAAGGTTTTATAACAACTGTTTTGGCAATCTATTAGTATACCTAGGAACTCCTTGGTCGTGTTAAAGAAGTATATGGTTATATGATGAGGACTGGGATTTGGGAGTAATTTGTGGATAAAGGAATTGAGTGAGTACTTTATGACATTTATATATGTGTCTTTGTATTTTACAGATTTATTCCTCTCCCATTCACTCGCCATATTGACAGGCGCATCCAGCTGTACATATTTCTATTACTATTTGTGTTGTCGATGAAAACTGGGTCAACCAGTTGGAAACATGTATATGTCCAGCACGCAAAATGATTTGTTGTGTGTATATATTAAGTAAGGAGGTACCCAGCACAAATAAGTGCACTACATATTGTAGAATGAGATATGTGTAGCCAATTTTACACTCTTTTCCATGGTGTGTGAAGAGATAATACAATTTTGATTTTAGTACTCCTGGTGTGATATTTTATTCCACCCTACAAGTTGGCAACTGGCCCCCGCCCCATATCTAGGAAACTATGGATCCCTCAGCTACCTCCTTCAAGACTGGAGGTAGGAAAGGAGAGCAGAGTCTACACCAGTTGCCAACTGACTGGGACCCAGAAGGATAAGCAGTTGGTGACTCGGGAGACTTATCTCCCTCCTAGTCTTGAAGGAGGTAGCTGAGGGATCCTGTCACTGAGTCCAACCTGTCCCCCCGGCCATTTCCCTCTAGGAAAAATGCTGCCAGAAGAGACAGGAGTGGCCTGTTGTTGTGGGGAAACTGTCTTGAGCAGCAGTAGAGGCAGAAAAGTCTTAAAACAAAACAACTCTGACCCATGATGTCTGTTTGATGCTGCCTCAGGGAGCACCTCAAGTGGCCCGCTGTAATTAAGTACCCAATAAAAGAGCAGTTTGTTCAGTGCTTTTAAAAAAAATTTATTTTAACAATCTCATTTTGCACATGTCCATTTCACACAATAGAAAAATAAAATTTGAAGAAAAATCAGTGTTCATATTAAAATAAATACTTTGGCTTATATATACATGGCAATAATCCCAAGCACAACCCAAACCAGCAGGTTGAGATTACAAGGCACTGCATCTGATCTATTTGATATTAACTATAACAACAACTTGAGAACACACAGCAATGCATGCTTACTTATACTCAATCCTTTAAGCCATCTGTACCTACAATTCTCCCCAATTTTTTGTGAATTCTATGCACAAATAGCTTGAAGGACAAAACCCTAGATCAGAAAAATGATACAGTTCAGACACATAATACAGTATGTGGCAAGAAGAAGCTCAAATCTCAAGATTGTACATTTATTACACATCTTTTTCTCCATAGTGGATTAATACAGAAGGTTCTGAATAAATGTGTTTTAAAGAAAGGTTTAAATGACATTTTCTGATCAGAGTTTCTAGCCTAAAAATTTGTTACCCCCCCAAAGGCTTTATTACTATCTACAATTCTGAACATTAAAAAACTCCCATAACTTAATATAAACTGACATGAATCTGAAAAAATTAATTATAAATCCTCTCTCCCACCTAAATTGAATGCTATATAACAAAGTGAGGAGGCTATTGCACAGTTACAAAATCATTCCCAAGTACAAAAATTGACAGAGACAAAACCAAATAGCAATACAATCTTATAAGAAATCTATAAGAAATCTATTTAGGTAATTTTCCTGATTCTATTAGTAGTACAAAGACATTTTGAGACAGCTAAATTTGATAACACGGCTACATAATCTATCGTGCTACCTACTATCTAGTCCTCAACATTTCCACTGCACAAGCTCTGATGTGTGTTAACTGAAACAGATGCTCACCGGCTTTAAGAATAACTTTTATCCGTTCCTAAACTGGGCCATCAAAGCATAAAAACAAGTTACTAAAGGTTTAGGAAGAGTTGAGTGTACAGTACCTTTAATATTTATTTATTTTATTTATTTATTTATTTAAATAAATTTATACCCCGCCCCTCCTGCAAAGCAGCCTGGGGCAGCTTCCAACAATTAAAATACAATAAAAACAATTTAAAACATTTCATAAAACATTCAAATGTTAAAACAGGGTTAAAATATCATAAATATAACAAATAATATATCACAAATCAGGTGAGGGAGCTAAAAAACCCTCATCCTACCCCCCACCCTCCCCAAAGGCCTGGGCAAACAGCCAGGTTTTATTATTATTATTATTATTATTATTATTAAACATTTATAAAGCGCCAGTTGCAAAACCTGGCGCTGTACAGAACATACAATCAGACGCGGTCCCTGCCTGTGGCTTATTACAAAGGTTTTGCTTTGCACATAGGTTGCAAAGCAACATTATATATGGGAAGTTGTATCATTCAGACCGAAGCTCCTGTCCAATAGTGTGGCCAATTTCAGTTTGAATAATACTACCTAAATTCCCAAAGCAGTAATAATATTTAAAATGCCATTTTATGCTGCCTCTCCTTGAAGATGAAATTATTTTTGTTTGTGTAAAATCTAAAGTGCTGCTTTAAAATAGTCCTGTGTATTGTTCTCATTTATTTTTATGTGCATCTAATACTGCTCCAACACTTCAAATCCTTCTGGCTTCAATGAAAGTTGGATCAGTACAAAGTTGCATATATAACTAATACGAGTATTGGTGTTAACTAGCATGATGCCAACTTGGTGGCCAATGACAACCAGTCTTGGTGGCTAGCCATGGTGGATGTGATCCAGGCTGGGTCATGGTGGGCCACAACAAACATTATAGCTCCTGTGTCCCACTTTGGTCAGATCGGGTGGACCGTAGTGTGGGCTGTGACTGCCAGGGCAATCCCAACTGGTAGTGCCTGCACAAATATGCAGGTGAGTTCTGGGCCAAAGTGTGACAGAGCAGACCAACGCGACCCACCATCACGTTTGTTAACTTTAATTTTGGTAGGTATTTGCTTTAGTGGAGACTGAAAAGACAAAGAAATTCTGGTTATTGAATGGGTAGGAATGTAAAGTATTTTTAGCACTTTCAGTATGTAAATGAAATCTAAAGTTAAGATTGTGTGTTAAACTGTAATGTCTGCTCTGAGTCTAAGTTGAAGCAAGAAAAAAAAATCACCTTAGAGACTGTATCTGTCTTGTTAAAGGTAGAGCACAAATCAGGTAGATGAAAAAATTGGAAGGGTGGGGGTGGGGGACTGGTGGATTTTGTTATTTTTTGGCCTCCCAAAATCTTTGCTGCTTTCAGAAAATTCTAAAGCTTGGAAAATAAGATAAATCTATACAATGATAATGCCCTGTTATCCCATCCTGGCATACAGCTATCTCTCTAGGTTAAAAGCAGAATAAAACTCTCTTTTGTCCACCCCCACACACTCCATGTGGAGACAAATTAGAGAATATAAATCTATAGGCTGTATTGTTTCTTCTTTGGAAAAGAAAATCAAGTCAAAAAATTTAAATGAAATCAGTTTCTTTGTGCAATGCAGAGAGGTACTGCTAGTGAAAAGTTTTATTTTCCTGACTTTATATAGGATGATTAAATAACTTTGACACAAACTTTTTTTTTGCATTTGTTTGATAGAGTGCTGCAAATGCCAACATTCTATCCATTCTAGATCTCAATAGACACTTAGGTCACTTTCAAGTTTAAAGAAAAACTGGCTTCTAGAGTATTATGTTGCCTTTCAAGTTAAAAACAACAATAATTACTATCAAGTTTCCAAGAAAACTGTATATTTTTCTCTCCATTTTGGAATACATCTTTCTGTTACAGAAGACATTACTCAAGGGACCCAGTCCTGCAAATCTTAGAGCAAAACTTCCTTGAAGTCAGGCATCCAGGGTCAGGCCCCAGGTGCAGAAAAATGAGTGGGTTTCATTTTTTATACACAGACATAAATATTAATAAATTATTACAAATATAAATAAATAAGTAAATAAGCAGATGTGTTACAGTTCGGCAGATCGCTCTTTAAGCAGCATGGTGGGGCCAATCTCCTCCATTGCAGAGTGTGAGGTGCTGATGTTGATGGTTGTAGTTTCGGGGTTCATGACATGAAAGGCTGTGAAGGGACAACCCTTCACATTCTTGCAGATGAGCTTCTGGATGGAAGCAGTGTTGACTATTTCAAAACCCACTGTCCCACCAAAGGTACTAGGCTTCCAATATTCAGGTGAGCAGATAGCATTGCCCATGAGACCTTTCAAAGAGAAGGGTGCCCCGATTTCTACCATGGTCTCACCAAAGATGGCACCAGGACGTGGCTTTTCTACCAGAAGACCTGGATAGAATTCCATTGCATCAATATCTCCATAAAGCTCTTCTAGTTAAGCTGCCATTTCTTTTTCTCCTATAATAAGAGCAGTAAGTTAGTAATTTTGACTTTCAATAACACAATACCAGTTCATTAGAGGCCTTCCCCTCCCCTGCAATAAAGGCCCCATTGACTTACCTGTAAGTTCCTCAAATGATTTAAAGGGTTTCAACTGGAAAAACTTTCGATATTCATTCAAGGATTGGTATCTCATCTGCCTGCTTTGGTCAATTGAAGCCTTTGCTACTTTCATCACTGCAACAGGAAAATTCTTACCACCAGCAACCTATTTAAGAGAAGATACAAAGAAGACCAATAAATTAGGTAAACTCTTTACAGCTTTTCTACTGGGCATATTCACTTTGGAAGAGCTGGCTGAGATTCCACCAAATGAATTGATGGAAGCTTTACTTGACCAAGACATGCAGAACTGGCCTGTCATTTAGTGCATTCAGCCACAAAATTCCTATTAACAATTGGAAGTAGCATAGTTACAAAGTAGAGCTGAAACAAAACAGCTGATTTATTTTCTTAATTTGCAAATATTATTCACATTTTTGCACTGACCATTCCAATACCTGCACTCAAAATGGAATTCACCCAACTGCCATTCTGGATATTACATCCCAGGCATTTCACTTGTTTGTTCACTTCATTTTAGGTATTTGGTAATTTGATACTTGATTGGGGTTATTTTGCACTATTCTAGGAATGGTCTGACATTGGCCCTTTTCACACAGACACTCTAACACTGATAAAATGGGTGTTACATTTTATTATATATGTTGCATGGCTGCAGGTGTGCTCTATTGGTGCCCTGCAACATGAATAATGAAATGTAACATCCATTTTATCAGGGTAATTTTAGACGTGATGGGCCCGGAGCCCCACCACGCTCAACCATGGACTGGGATCTTTTTCAGATCATGGTCAGGAATCAGGCCGTCTGTCCTTTAGATGTACCAGCCTGATTCCGGAGGGGGATTGGGGAGGGGGCGAGGCTGCATGGTGCAATGTGTGGCCGCAAGGCCCCGCACCCCACACTCCACCGGCCGCCTGTCCCGTGGTTGGAACCATGATCCGACTTGGCTGAAGGTAACAGATGTTACCCTCGGCCCATCTTGGATCGTGGTCAATGTGATCACGGTTGGGGCCCGATCCCAGTACAATTCTGGACCTCCGGGCGGCTGGAGGTCCAGAATCGTGGTCAATTTGATTCCCGCCAGTGATTCACTGGGGTGAACATCTGGCAGGAATCAAACAGATGTTACGGGACAAACGGCCACCACAGGGGGTTCACTGTGGTTGACTGTGCTCTCGTAACATCTAAAATAATCCTCAGTGTTAGAGTGTCTGTGTGAAAAAGGCCATTGTTAAGTACTGAAACAAAATACTTGTTTCAGACCCCTACCCACCTTCACCCATTTCCACGCACGTAGCATCGGACATTGGTGCCCGTTGCTTCGTGCATGGACGATGGGTGGAATGCAGGAGTGTGCAGGCACCCTAACCCTTACAGGCACCGCCCATGGTGTTCCCACGGGTAGGACTGAAACAGCAACTCCTTATTCCACACAGATATTTCATTCCACCATTTCGGAATTGCCTATGACTTTCCGCAGCTTTTCCGACGGCGTTTCGCTAATTCCGTGCCCTTTGCTTTGCGACATTAGAATTATTGGACAGTGTCAGAAATAATCTTGGAACGTTTCGGAAAAAACACTGTTCTGCTAGTTTTGTACCATGACGCATGTCAGAAAGTGCCAGCAGAAATTGCGGAAGATCGCAGACAAAAGTAGTGGAATGAATGTTTCTATTGCACTGTGCTGCTCATTACAGAAGAGCTGCTTCAGCTCCCGTCACAGCTTGCCATTTCAGCCCTACCCACAGGTGCCCACCTATCCGTCTTGCACCCACCATGGCGTTCGCATGGGCGAACACCCACCCACATGTGCAAGGGAGGGGCTCCTGTATAAAAAGGGCCAAAGAAGTTTGGGGCCAGACTCATTAGTGACTGGAAAGTCATTTCAAGATGACTTATTTTCAAGCTAATGATAATGTTTCCAGAATAATGCCATGCTTTGGAAACCTTAAGTCCATTTTGGGTGCTAGTTTGAACATGTCAGTTGGTTAACCTGGACAAAGAAATCTAGGTTTTGACAGCCAGAAGTATTAAAGAGAGAATATTTACCCTTCCAGCAGTTTGCTTGGAGAAAGACTTCACCATGTCAGAAAGGCCATGTTCTAGCATTATGGAGTTGTTGTAGAGAAACTCTTGAAAAGTATACTCTTTGTCATGGATTTGGAAAGTGTCAGGCAGAAGTGGATGCCAGTGGTAGAGTGTGTTGAACTCAGCTGCAATTCTGTTCTGATACTGAAATTGTTGGTTAAAGAGCAGCTAAGGATCGAACTTCAGCTTGAAGTGGTAGCCACTCAAATGCTGCACATAGTCTTCAATCACAATTTTGATGGTCTCTCCTGTTGGTTCAATGAAAGAGTAAAAATAGATCAGTTTTGCTTAATGGTAGATTTCTGAATATTCAGCCTGTTGACTAAAACTGGTTTATTTCATTTTTTGGCAGGATGAGGAAGAACTATTAATTTTTGCACAATGTGTGTGGGCTAAGTCTATAGAATGTAACAAGAACAAAACCAAGAGAGGTCTCTAGGAATTTAACAGGCCTTTAAAAATTATTCAGACTATTAAAAAATCATGTCTGGTTTTTATTTAATCCATAGTGTAGAACAGTCTATTAAAGTTTTATAAGAACTTCTAAGGAAATCATTGTCAGTTTCATTCAGAAGATAATTACAGCTAGTATCAAGTACAACTGGTCTGCTCCTATGTTGCTGCATTCCCAGTTTGGGTGAGCCTGCTTTCCCAAAAGGAGCAGGTACCAACATTATCAGGAAGTAAAAAGCTTTGTATGCTTTGTTTTCAAAACATGTTAAGCCTCCAACCCTCTGAAATTTAAGCTCACTTTCAAATGCCTCAACTTGCGTGTTTCAGTTGGTCATTTTCAGAACTGCAGGCCTGAAGCTCTTTATCTTCATGACACAATTTAATGAGTCTTTCTTTCTTGCTTTCTCTTACCTATCAATATGAGTCTGGTAGTTTGAAAGAGCTGCTCATCGTCCCATTCTGGATGTACTTGCTTAAGAATGTCACAGACTCGGTTGTGCTCCCGCAGAAATATTGTGGCATACATCATCAACCCAGGAACCAAGCCAAAGACCTCCTGCCCTACAGCAAACCGCAAGTGCTCAGGGACATGAGGTGGGTAGATCATTTCTGCTTGGGTATCCTTCACCGTGGGTGGGTACATTTCTCCATCAATCATCTGCAAGTTGGTTTTTAAAAAAAATAAAAATAAAATACTATTAAGAATATCTAGCTGTGGTGTATATTTATTTTATTTATTTATTTATTTGTTTGTTCAATTTTTACTCCGCCCTTCCTACAAAAGCTCAGGGTTGCTTACAAACATATAACGAATATGATATATAAATACCTATAAACATATAAATAAACATGAAAAACAGTTAAAAACCCTAAATGTCCCTACCCTCCAACCCTCTCCCTAAGCCCTCCACTCACTCTCATCCTCTCCTACAACCCCACCCAGAAACCTAACCAAACTCCACCTATCCCTGCCTGCCAAATGCCTTTCCAAATAAAGAGAATTTGCTCAGCTCAGGCTCAAGCGAACCTCCTGGGGGAGGAAGTTCCACAACATGGGGGCAGCAACCAAGAACACCCTCCTGCGCACCCCCGCCCCACAGACAAGGGTAACAGACGGAATGAGTAGGAGGGCACACTCGGACAACTGAGGGGCCACAAAGGGACATGGTACAAAAGGCGGTCTTTCAGATACATGGGACCCAGAGCATTTAGGACTTTAAAGGTCAAAACCAGCACCTTGAATTGTGCCCGGAAAGCTACAGACTTTGGAGCCCCGGTGTAATGGGCTCCCAGTGCCACGCCCCTGAAAGGAGCCGTCACCTCATGAGTTGTATACGAGTTCTACCCAGTCTAAAGAATGTAAACCATGTGTCTAATTCAGGTATAATTCCCCACTGAAATGAGTTGGAGCTGGTCCTGCTTCTGCCATAGCTGGACTGGGGTCTCCAGAAGATTTAACAAATGTAATTCTAAAATTCCATTGTTTTCCTTTTAGACCACAGGAATTTGGGAATTAAGTGAAACATACCTGATATTTCAGCTTCCCATTCTTAAATAGTCTCAGTTTCATCTGTCTATCCAGAGTCTCTCCGTAGATGTGACTTAAGTCGACCTATTGAAAAACAAGAGCATTTGGATCATGAAGTCAACAGAAGGTGTTCTTTGTTTGTTTTTTTCTTTGTAAGTTGTGACAGACTACACCTAATGATGAAGTCCTCTGAACTGGATTGAGCTCTCAATATATAAATTTCTAAGAATAATATAACCAGCCTCCCATTTCCTCCCCAAGATGCTGTATAGTAGAGTTAAATATAAAATCAGTGTATTTATTAGAAGAGAAAGTCACAAGTTTCGAAAAGACATCTCAAGAGATTTGAAAGATGTCTATCCAAATAGGCAAGTATTTCTTCCTGCTCAATAGAGGCTTTACTTCAAAGAACTGGCTGTATGTTCTAGCAATAGGCAAAAACAGATGTCCAAGAAGGACGTCTGTTCCACCTCATGGAGAAGAGGTCTTCCTGCGGCTGGGTACGCCCTGGCCACAGGAACAAATATTCCCGTGGCTCCCAGGGAGAGAGGCTGGTTGCCATGGTAACCTGAGACACTGGAACGAGTCGAGGCCAGGAACAGACGTTCCCTCCTGGCTCACCCGTTTAGCTCCAACTGGGTAGGAGCCAGGCCTGGACTGTGGGCCTGACTCAAACCAGACCCACATTTCCTTCCCAGCTTCTACCTGGGGCGGGTTTGTTCTGAGCCCACATCTGGTGCGCCCAGAAGAAATGCGACGCTGGCCCATCTGGCCCGGCTGGGCCAGTGTCACATTTGTTAACACCCAATGAAAGCTCACCAAAGCTTTTTACCTGTCTTATTCAGTTTAGTATTTGAGTACTGATAGTACTAACTAGCTAGTCTCTTCCACTCTCAACAAGGTCTCTCAAATAGCACAGGACATGGCAAAACCATTTTACAGTTTGCTATGTGCCTTTTTTGATTGAAAATGCTTCTGGAATAAACTGAGGACTTAATTGTAATTGAACAGCTTTGGAAAACCAAGGTGAAGCCAATAAAGAGAATGAAAACACTGCATATTTTTAATGTTTAGGGTCTGACCCTACCCCGAGCTATTTCAAGGAGAAAAAAAATCCCACTGAAGTGAATAGGCTTAGTGAGGTTTACAGGATCAGGTCTTGGGTGTGGCTACTCCAAACAAATGCTGTCTCATCTGTGTACAACAATATTTAAATATACTCCTTACACATTAGAGACATCTTTCTTGCCACTGGAGCTGGTAACATTGGTTAGTTGTAATACTGTATCAAAGTTGTAGTTCTTTGGTCTTACCCCATGGCCAAGTCCTTTAGTGAAGGCTGGCCCTCTGTGGTGATCCGTCTTAAAAAACTGATGGGTAAAGTGTTGAGCAAAGAATGTGAACATAATATTTGTGCCTTGAGGGTCAGGGATAAATTTTCTTCTCAATAGAAATTTCTCCACAATTAGCTTGGAATCAGGAAGCTCCTTCTTGCCTGCAATTTAAAAAAAAAATAAAACAACATCAGTTGATTCTTTCCTCTTCCAAAGTGTCTTCTTCCTTTGATACCAGTTCCCATTCTCTTTAGAGCAAGAGTATACTGTGGTCAAAAACTATGGGATGGATATTCAGCTGGTAGAGATTTGCATCACTCCATTGTAGAATAAAGTGGAAGTCAGTGAAACTGTGTCAGTTTAAGCCAGCTGGCGATAATAATAATAATAATAATAATAAATAATAAATAATTTTCATATATCACCCCCGTCACTGCACTCAGAGCACGTCACATAGAACTAATTAACAAAACATGTAATGCTCATAACAACCCTGTGAGGTAAGTTAGGCTGAGAGAATATTGTGACTGGTCAAAGTCACCCAGGCAAGTCTTGAACCAAGGGCTTCCCACTGTCTCCTGGTCCAAGTACTTCACACTTAGCCAATACACCACCACAAATCTCAATCTTGTAATAACTTCTACAGAGGCCACTTTATTGAATTTGGTTTAAAATATTATGCTGTTTTCAAAAAAAGCTTTTCCTTTTAGCTTTATTTCCACAAAACTGAAACTATCATTCAGCCTTCAATTTATTTTAAAAAAGAAAAACATTAAGCAACAAGCTAAAATTGGAGTATCTCTACACACTACAGTAGACACACACACATCCAGACATCTTGGTGGACACTGAAACCTTCTAGACACCTGCATATCTGGAATTACAAGTTTGGGAGCCATAGGATGCAGCCACGTGAGCTGCAGAGGGCCTGATCCCTGAGTGGCCCTGTGGCAGACAAGCGCAGCCGTCACACTATGGGGCCTGTGTCAAGAGCAGGGCAGATGCTCAGCCTCCCCCTTTCCTCCCATGGGAAAGCTTTGTGGGCCACTGTTGGACCTCCTGCCACAGTGCAGCGTGGGCTGAGGTTCCAGCCACACAAGTGGGTGCCTAGTCTTGCCCCACCTCTCTTCCCCGGCCACAGCCATGACATAGCTAGCGGCCGCCACTCAAAGCCCTGAAGTGGATTGTGCAATGAATAGCGACCGGGCAGACAAATGACTGTGCCTTGGACAGGCTTACCCCATTTTGGATTCACTGCATCCGTGGCCTTTTTCTGAGGATTCAGTGCGTAGCAGCCAGCTGCCTGCCCCGCCCTGCGATGGGGGGGGGAACATCTGGCAGCTGCCAGCCACATGGTGCACTGCATTATGTGGTAAAGCTGCCCAGAGTGGGGTACGGCTGCCCAAGGCGGAGTAGGTGTCTCAAGTGGCTGCACCCATATGGTCTCTCTCTTGCTGAGATTTGAGCCTTCCCTACTGTATATCCTTTCCCACCTGCAGCAATGTCAGCTCAAGCACATATATATACATTCTAAGTCCACTCGTTTTAAGAACTATGCCATTAGTGTGACATAGAGAGGTTCAGAGTTCTAAAGTGGTCATGTAGGGTCAGTATTAAAAAGTCTTACATACATTTAGTCTTAGATCAGGGTGGAGGATTTTTTTTTCTCCCATGGGCCACTATGAAAATTAGTACAAACTCTTTGGGCAAGCTACATGTTGGGGGTGGTGGTGTGCTCATGAAGGAATGAAGAGAGAAGGAAGGGGAGGTCCAGATCATGGATCTATGCCACAGATCCATTCCCTGTCCTTGAGTGCATCCCCTCATCCTCATTCCCTTCCTCTAAGGTTAGTCTTTTAGAGACTGAGGATTGGGACTGGGTTCATGGGTCTGGTCCAGGAATTGAAAAGGGCCAAATAAATAATAGTCATGGGCTGAATTTGGCCCCTGGGCCATAAGTGCTCCACCTCTAATTTAGATAATCTTATGCTATCTACAATATAGAATAATTTCACAGCACACTTCCACAGTTATTCAAGAGACGGAGTCACGTAAAACCTACTCTTCTCAACTAATTCCTGAGAGGTAAGACTAACTTGTTCTCCTTCTTACCCCAAAAGATGAATCTATTTGACTCCTTACCTTTCACACCCATAGGTGTTGGGCAGTCCTGTCTGACGGGTGGAAGTGCTCTGGTGTAGTAGGAAAGGTTGGAATAGGCTTCCCAGCTTTTGTAGCTATACTGGCTATTGTATGTTGGTGGACTTTCGATCAAATGGGACCTTGCTAAAAGGAAACAAAGAGGAGAAAATATAGTGCCATGCTTTCTAATGTGGAGACAATTTGTCATATGTAAAAGGTATTACAAACTAATCAGCACAGTACATTGGGCCAACTTCTACAACTAAAGAGTAATCATTATAAAGAGGGGAGACTTACACATCAATACATATCTCATGATGGAATTGCGGAGGAAGGGAATGTTGTTAATAATATTCCAAACTCCTTTGAAGTGAGCGAGGATGTAATGGACGGTGTTTGGAGTGGGTTTCAATGAGATTTTCAGCCAAGTCATGAATTCCGCTGTAAGCATTGAAAGGAGAAATTAAAAATAGCTGTAACTACAGTGGAATCTCATTGTAATGTGCATTGTTGTAGCATGGATTTGACTATAATGCAGTTATAAGCATGGGGTGCCTCAACATGAGCTGCAGAGGGCTCGATCCCCACACACCCCATGGTGGGCAATTGCTACTGCCACTCTTCAGGACCAGCGTGAGGAGCAGGACAGATGGTTGCCCCCATGAGGCAGCTGGTAGGTGGGCTGCTGTCAGTCATCCTGCCATGCCCTGTGGTGGGCTGAGGCACCAACCACAGGAGTGATTGCCTGGACCTGGCCCATCCCCCTCTCCCGGCCCACCTATTATACCTCGTGGGACTGGCGATAGCTCCCGCTGCTCAAAGCCCCTCAGTAGATGTCACTGCATGGCAGGGTAGATGGGGACAGGGACATGAGTGTCAGTGAGCTAGCACACCTTGAGCAGTCTTACCACACTTTGGATAAGGATGCTACGTCCTACATCCACCTTGACCTTTTCCTAAGGACACAGCACGTAGCAACCAGCTGCCCACCCTGCAAAATCCATGGTTTTAAGCACAATTTAGTGTGTGTCCCATTGGGGCACACAAAAATGGGAGATTTTGCATTTCTCATTATAGCATGGACCTTGTTATAACCATGGCTCCCAATACCATATAATACCAAGGGTCCAAGTACTAGCTAAGTTGCAGGGAACTGACAAGTCTGGTATTAAAAAAAAAAGCTTCAAAGCAGAATCCATTTGCTAAGTTGTGAAAACATGACTGTCAGATACATACGTGTAGTACAGTTTTCTCCATAATATCCAGTCCTTGTGCAGTCACATTCATATTGGTCGAAACCTCTTGTCATACACACTCCTCTGTTCTGACATGGGTTTGAGCAGCAAGGATTAGCTGAAATGAAATTAAGAATATTGTAATATTAAAAACAGAGCTCTGTATGCAGAAATCAATCCTTTATCCTGTCAACCAGGCAAAGTGTTAAGGTCACTGCAAGAAATAACTCTGTTGACTAAAGCCATTTGATAGAGTTAGTGATGATCTGGTACAAAATGATGGTTCAGTCTAGACTACCTCTGTGGGTAGTTACATGGATGCTGAATTTTATATGGTTTGCATGTAGGGTGCTGTTTTGAAGAACTGATGCCCCCCTCCTTAATGTTGGGATCATTCATTGCTCACTATTCCATACAAGGGAGAACTCATTTCCAGCTATTCTCTCTTACCACTTAAGTTTTTGGTTTTTTTTAGCAAAAGAACAGAAATAAAATAAATTGGGTTCCATGGGACCAAATTGTGCTGTGACACCAGTGAAACCTTCTATTGAACTCAAAGGGGTCTTGCATGTGCATATGGATAGAATTAAGTTACCATACAAGCTATCTGGAATTACTACAGCTTTACTACAGCTTTAATCCCAGTTACTTACCACACAACCCAATCTACTGTTTGAACTCTTACCCATCTCTCATTGCCTCGAAATGGAAGATTTAATGCAACTTTGCAACTCATGCCAGTTTCTACTAACTACTGTTGGGTCTGAGCAGGCCATAGGAAGCACTGGGGAGAATCCCAGTGGGCTTCTGGCTCCTGTGACATCATGTGGCCGGCCTAGGCCAAGCGGGGCCAGGCCAGTGCTCGTGGAGCTGGGCTTAGCTAGGCTGGCCCAGGGGCAGCTGCCGATTGGCCCACAGAAAGTCTGTCTGCAGCCCGGGGTGGGACCAAACCTCATCAGCTGGCTGGCGGGGGCCTCTCATTGCCTGCGCTCTGGAGCCTGCAGGCTTCTAATGGAGGTGCCACAGCGCAGAAGAAGTTTGCGTGAAGTATTTAATTCACATGTGAGGTATTGAGGTATTCGATGTGTGAGGTTTTTAATTCATGGTTGGCAAACAATGCACAACCGCCTTCCATGCGTGTGATCCCGTGCTTCCGTCTCGTGTAATCCCGCCTTGCAGGATTTTGAAATGTCACACGAGCAGGTCTCGCAACGGCAACCCAATCGTCTAAAAGCAGCCATAGCCGTGAACTCACTGGGTTGCCTTGGGTGACTAACTATCTTTATCTCTCAACCTCAGTTCTTCATCTGCAAAATGGGATTAATAATGATCTATCTCACAGCGTTGTTGTAAGGGTAAAATAGCTAAGGACTGTTAAATTACTTTGAACAAACTAACTGAAAGTGCTAATTAAATAACAATTCCATTCCAAACAAGCCTGGCCTCTTGGGACACGTAATTCCACACACAAAAATATTTCTAGTGCTCCTTGACATGCCTGCTGATGAACAGCAAAGAGTACAAGCCACAGGTCACAGGGAGAGAGCATGGTACTTTATAAAGAGCATCAGCATTTCAAAGATCTTAATTTCAAAACAGCATGGAAAATCACAGTGTAAAATAATCAGCACAAGTGAAGGCAACTGGACATAGAAAATGAGCAGCCCTACCACTCACCTGCTTGGCTCATAGCCAGGACAGCAAAGAGTACAGAGCAGCACAGAAGAATCATATTCCAGGGAGGCAGCAGGTTTTTAGTCTGTAGTCTTGAGGAGTTCAGTGCTGCGGTTTCAACCTTGCGAGGCAGCTGTTCCTGCTATTCCTGTGTCTGCTCAGGGTTCTTCGGATACCGTACAAAGCATTTCCTCTCTATATATAGATTATCCACCCCTGACTCACCCGACAGGATTGCCGTCACAGCGGCATTCCACCAGCACAGCGGTTGCCCCACTGGGATTTTCCGATCTGCGACATCAGAATATGGTCATAGTTTACACCGAGGCCCCTCCCCCCACTCTGCTCCCCGTTTTAAACTGATCATTAACTCTAGGAGGAAGAGAGTTCCTTTCTGCTGCTCCAGCTCACTGGATCGTAGTGAATCTTCCGCTGCCGAGTTGCCCTGGCTTCATCTGGGGAGGCTTCGCTCCTTGTCAGTGTCTGTGGCTGGAATACCTTCACATCGGAGCGAGCCGCGTTTTCTCAGTCCCCCGCTATCCTCCTGTGTGCACGCAAGTAGTAGAAGCTCGTTGCCTTCTACTGCACAGGACGCGCTGCCTGGGAAATGAGATTTGTTGTCAGTTTCTGCCTAGCACTCCCCTACGGTGCCGCTGTTAAGCTTTCAGCTCAGTTAAGTTAGCAGCTCCCAGCTTTCCCGCGTCCCCCCGCCGCAACTTTCATTTACCCCTCCCACACGCACACAAATTCCCTCCGAAATTTCTACAGCCTTTTGCCAAGCAGTTTTTATTTGCGCTCCAATGCTGGGATCGCGCTAAAGAGGCGATTCTCGAGTCAGACCGTAGCTCTCCAGTCCTTCCTCTTTATAAAAATGCGTTAACACAAACTCCTCATTATTGGGTGAGATAAAAATGCGTGGACCTCAAGTTATTCCTCAAGCATCCCCCAGCCACGTTAAAAGGCTCGAACCTAAAACTCACGCTTCTTTCTGGAGATCTACTGCTTAAAAAAAAAAACCTTGGAAAGAGCAAAATGAGGATCGTATTCAGGTGTCTTTAATTGGTGGAGGTTTGTTCCCTTAGTTATGACTTGTTGCTTTACATTATATTTGTAAACTGCTTAATGCCACCCAGACAAGACATGCTTCATATCCAAAATCGGGTGAAAAACAAAGGTAAAAGAAATACAGGTTTCTCATCTGAGACCATGTATTGGGATCTTGTATCTGTTGTCTTGTTGCTAACCTAAACAAATGCTTTTGAAGAAGTCCTTCCCTTCTTAGTAAATCCCGCATGATTGGTTGATAAAGAGATGCACTTTCTAGATCTAATTTATTGTTTGCATTTCTAGGCTCACACCTTTACCTAGGGAGCCAAAGCCCAGTCCGGAGGCGGTCTTTCCAGGTTACCACTCAAAAGAAACAGCCCAGATATATATTTTAGGTGGAGTTTTTCCTTTTAGACTCCTAATCACTGACAAGGCAGCCAGGTACCACCCAAGGGTTGGTATTCTTAGAGTTATATCTTTCACACACATTAACAATCACTGCACTGATCTTTGTGCAATTTGAAGAAATACAGTTTCATGAGAGATTCTGAGAAACTCTAAGGGCGTTTATAGAGGATCACGCATACAAGCGGGATCGCCCAAATGCTGGCTTTTCCCCCGCGGCGTCTCTACGTGCCGTGTCTGCTGTTCAGACACGGCGCAGAGTGCTGCGCATGCGCACTCGCCCGCGGAACCAGGAAGTGCGGCGTAAAGCCAGCACTTCGGGAATCTGCGTCAGAGGGGGCAGGATCGCCTGCCCCCTCCGACGCGGATTAAAAAGCAGGCCATGCATGTAGACGAGCGGCAAGAAAGGCGGCTGATCAAAGGATCAGCCGCCTTTTTTGTCTCATCTATAAACGCCCTAAGTTCTACTTTATTTTGAGATTTTTAAAACCTGCCATTACTCATATCCTTTCTTCCCTTTTTTAAAAAGAAAAATCTGGATATGAGAGGTTATACTTACTGTGAAAGATTATTCTACATTTAGTACTTAAAATGTGATGGGTGCTTGTGACCTTTTCAAGACATAATGTTATCACTGCTGATGTCGGCAAACCTCTTTTGATCAAAATTTTGGCAAATTACCCAACAATGATTGAGTAATTTACTTCTTCCTAATACTATACTTAAATTATTTTCATTTTGCTGAAGAATTCAGATTCTATAAAGAGAGGAAGGAATATATTTGGTGATTGGTATGAATATCAAATGGGTGGGATCATACCCATTCAAATAAAGCAAATATGAGGCACTATTTTCTTCCTGCTTTGTCCGTAGGTTCAAATATTTGTTTATTTGGTATTTTGGCCACTTCTGAAAACCAAATACCTTAATACTGAATAAATGCAATAACGAAATAATGAAGAAATGAAGTTGTACAGCTCATGAAAGGTATGACGGCAAAGCCGTAATATTGTATGTACCCAATGAGTGAAGGATTAGAATAGTAACCACTAAGTGGCAGTCATGTTGCCTGAGTACCAGCCAGGAAGCCAAAAGGTAGACCAAGTTATGGTATCATGGCCTCATGGTTTGGTTATTGGATGGGGCTAGCCAAAATGTTTTTTCCCTCTTCATTTTTGGAAGCTTTTTTTCTATAGGGTTCTTGAGTTTTTTGCTTATGTCGTATGTCTTCATGATCTTGGGAAATATATTTGGAAATAATAATGTGGACTCTGGGTGTGGTCTTGCTTCCCCCTTCCCTAGCATGGTGTGGGGCTCTGCCTATGCCCTGTGCATCCCGGCACCGTGCTTTGTGTTTGCCTGCAACTTTGGTGCTGGGCTGTCACTGTTGGACAGTGCCTCTCCTTTCTGTGCCTTCTGATCCAGCCCTGGTCCCACCGTGTGCTTTGCTGGCTGCCTGTGTATCCTGTGCAGCCCTGTGCTTTGCACAGTCTGTGGGGGCTTGAGGGTCCCGTGTGCGGTGGACCTTGGCTGGGGGGGTGGGATGGTGTGGCCCCCATCCATTGTGGGGCTTGCTTGTGTGTTTTGTGCACTGTACTCGGGCCACCACCCTGGTTCTGGCCCCCCTGATCCCTCTCCTTTCCGGGTTCCCGTGTGTGCTTGTGTGGACTGTGGGCAGGGTATGGGAGTATTGGGGATCTGTGGCACCTGGCTCTCTAGCCAGTGTTTTTGGGCTTGAGCGGGGCTGCTTCTTTGTAGCACTTGACCTTCCTGCTCCCTCCTCCCCCACCCACTCGGAGTCTGGCAGTGAAGGGGCGGGGATGTGTGCTGCAGCTTTGTTTGCCCTTGTTCAGCCATGTTGTAACGTCATGCAGCTGCACATGGTTTTCCCTCCACTTGGTGTGTGGACTGTCTGTGTGAACGTATGGGTGTGTGCTTGGTGGAACCCTTGGTGGGTGGGTGTTCAGTGGGTGGGTGCCATGGCCTCCCCTGTCTTCCCACAACACCCCGCAGCATTGTCCGTATGAAGGCCTCCCTGCCTGCCGCCGGTGAGTGTTCAGTGCATGGGTTCGCCCACCCACCCGCATCGTCATCCATGTGAAAACGGTCTTAGAAAATAAGCTAGAGTATCTGGCATATCCCTTGTGTCCGGTTCCGTGTCTTTGCCCTTTCAGGTGAGCTAGTGGCTCTGGTTCACACTGGTTGTCTCCAACATTCTTTGTGTTGAAACCTGGGACCCTAACTTCTCTCAGTAGAAATATTTATTTATTTACATTTATATGCCGTCCTTCTCAAAGACTCAGGGCGGGGTACAAAACCATAAAAACATTAAGACCAATACAATGCCCCCCTAAAAAACCCACCCACAAGCCCCGACAAACCCCACCCAATACCACATTTCCCTTCCACACACTCAAGCCCCCACACCCCGACCCTGAAACCACCCCAAACTCCTATCCGTCCCTGCCAAATGCCTTTTCAAACATAAAAGTCTTACACTGCCTTCAGAAGATGCTCAAACTCAGGTTCAAATGAACTTTGGCGTAAAGGGAGTTTCAAAGCATCGGGGCAGCAACCAAGAATGCTTCCCTGTGAGCTCTCATTTTATTTATTTATTTATTTATTTATTTATTTATTTCGTTATATTTATATGCCGCCCCCCATTTTATGAACAAGGTTAATGGATGGTATCTACAGGGAGGCACTTCCGGCTGACTGCAGGGGCCGCACTGGGGGTTGGAAGGACAGGTGGTCTTTCAGATATGCGGGGCCAAGACCATTTAGGGCTTTAAAGGTCAGAACCAGCACCCTGAATTGTGCCCAGAAAGCTATAAGAAGTCAGTGAACACTTCAGAGCACCGGTGTAAAGTGCTCCCAGTGCCTCGTCCCTGAAAGGAGGCAAGGGCCTGCATTCTGCACCAGCTGCAGCTTCCGAACTGTCATCAAGGACAGACCCACATTATTAAAGGACTGGACTTAGGAATTTTGTGCCCTAGGCCCTTCTCAGGCTGCTGCTCCCAAACCCTGCCCTGACCCAAGCAACCCACCCACCCCTTCCCAATGCAGCAAAACAGATGAACAAGCATTCAAAATATCCAAGGTATACAGGGTTGAATGCAGACAGAGTATACAGAGCTGAACGCAAACCTGTTATAGAGGGCTCAACACTCTTGTCTGTTATAAGAGCTTATGAGTTATGTAATATTACAAGTTCATGATTATCCACAATCTGCCCTGTATATGTAAAAATAACATTCCTGTAATTCCAATAGGCACATATAAATGCCAGCCATGCTTCATGTCATTTTAATCCTTGTGAAACACTAAGGACAATGATGTAGGAATAACTACAGGAGAAATTTATAATGTAAGTCAGAAATATTGAAACTTTATGTGTTTAGAATATGAATGATATGGACAATTGTGGCAGACAAAGTAACATTTGTGCAACTGTGGCAGACTTTATACCATTGTTCAAGCAATAGCTTACTTTCATTGGTGTCCTCAGAACCTGCTTGGACACTACAAATGCTGTCTTGAGCAGTCGTGTTTGGTGCAATAGCTTGTTTTGTCAGCATTTTGTTTTTTCTTTATTGTTGGTCACAACAATATTGAAGACGAAGGCTTGGTCATTTTTCTCTATTGATTGAGCCATATGCATTTATTTATTTATTTATTTATTTTTATTTTTAAAGGAAGAACCCATAATGTTCACCAGAATAAACAAAATAACTGAACTCCAACTTGCAGCATATGCATGTAGTGCTGGATACAGGGAAATTGGGGACTCATGAAAAATGGTGGCATCAGCTGCCTCCTAACATAGGAATGTTTAATGGGCCCACACTGACTGACCAATTAGATGAAAGAAAATGTTACCACGATTAATTTAGAATGATCATTTAAACATATTCTCCCCATTAGGGCCTGGGGCTCCTTGAGTTGCAGGCTCATAGGTTATACATATGTATTAGTTTCTAGTTTACTCATGGATCCCATATGTTGGGGCCCCTCTCTTGCATCGCCTAAGGCCCTCTGTAGGCCAGGACTCCCTGCAGTGGAGTCTCTGTAGGCCCTTATTTTTGTGCCAGTGCTTCAGATTCATTGTATTATTTCAAAATGATTTATGGAGCCCATATATTAGGCACCCATGCAAGTCCCTCCAACACATGGGGACTCATGAAGCTGCAAGGTTGTACCATTAATCAACAACATTGGTTCACTGCAGTGTTTGAACCGTTGTCACATTCCTATTGTTAGTTTTAGCCTCTATATTGTGTGTGAAAATTAGTATTCTATAAATTGAGATAATCTGATTCCCATTTAGCAATGTGGTGACCATCCCTCTGGGGTCATGACACTGGGTTTGTGAAGCCCTACTTTGGCTACAAAGTTTGCTCTAAAAGCCACTGGAGTCAATGAAACTCTTTCTACAATATCAGTCAGACCCACAGTTAGCACATACTATTGATAGCTGTATCAAAATCATTTCAGGTGACCTTAGGCAGGGCTATTATATCTACAGAGGAACAAATTATAATGTCTTCTTGGCAGATTCTTGTCTTTGTCCAAATTATTGTTTGGAAAGTCATATTTCATGTGTAATGTAATTCTGTACCAAAACTCACTAATGTCAGCTCAGCATAATATCATATAGAAATCTGTCTATCAGGCACATCTAATGCGGCCAACATTGTAGAGAGACAGACAATAGGGGATAATAAAAATCACACTCTAAACCATTCTGTCCCATACTCAGTCCTGTCAGCATTCCTCCTAAGAGCCTGGAATGCAGCCATTGTACAGTGAACTTCAACACTACGGCAACTCAGCAATTTGCACGAAATAGGGGACATGATATCATGTGAGGTGAAAAGCCCCAGGATCCTGGGTTCAAAACAACAAATCATTAAACATTTTAAGGCGAAATTCTCTCATGCCTAATGACCATTAATTCCCAATAACATTAATGGAAGTTAAGTACAGATATTGTAGGAAGAGTAAACCATGGTATTTTAAAAAGCACCTATTATTCTCTTTGTTTCAAGTTCACGGCTCTGGATAATGGTGGTTAGTGCTTAAACATTTTGGAGGGCCTGGGGGAACACTATATCTCATTGCCCACATGTACACCCCTCACACATAACCCCAATCTTCTCACACTCAAACACACAGACACAGCCAACCCCCTCACACAAATGTGGAGCTCAGAGTAAGGACAGAAATCCACGCTCATCTCCCTTCCCCCATGAGAGAGGGGATTTTAATAATTCTGCTACTTCTTTATTCACAGCCCCATACCCCTCAACAGCTAACCTGCACAGTCCCCTCCATGCCCCCTATGCCTGATGCCTACTGTGTTCTGCTGGCTGCCTGCCTGCTGCTGCTGTCAACCACGCTCCTCCGCTGCAATGGCCACAGAGGCCATGAGCCTCTCTGCCTGTGTGCTGCAGGCAGCTCAGGCACATGCATGGAGCATAGGAAGTAATTAAAGTGGCCAGTCAGGCTGGTTGAGGGGTGCAGGGTGGAAAATTGGGCTCATGTGACCCTGATTTTCTGCTGCCTTCCTGAAGGTGCTGCTTCTAGGCCCAGGCCTAGTGGACCTTCCCAGAAGTCCGGATCTGCACTGAGTACGTTGCAATAATCTAGCCTTGAGGTGATGAAAACATGGATGATGGTAGCCAGATCCAAATCAGAAAGAAAAGGTCACAGCCTCCTTATCAGGAGAAGTTGGTGAAAATTGATCCTGGCCACCGCTGCAACCTGACAATCCAGGCACTGCAAAGGGTCCAGAAGCACTCCAAGACTGTGAACCTGATTGACCAGAGGGGCTGGACCCCCTCAAAAACAGAAATCCCAATCCCCTCCAGGTCACAAGGCCAGTCAACCATTACCTCAGTCTTGCCTACATTCAGCTTCAATTGGTTCATCCTCATTCAGTCCCCGACAGCAGCCAGGCATGGGGTAAGCACCGAGACTGCAGGGCCTGGGTCGGATGAAAAAGAGAGATAGAGCTGAGTGTCATCAGCATACTGAGGGCACCTCATCCCAAAACTCTGAATTACCTTACCCAGTGGCCTCATATACACATTGAACAAGAGGGGAGACAGACTCGAACCCTGTGGGACCCCACAGGGGAGGTCCTGAGAGGACAATGAGCAATTGCCCATCACCCCTCTCTGGAACTTCTCTGACAGGAAGCAGCAGAACCACTTAAGAGCAGTCCTGTGCACCCTGCCAGGTCCCACAGTCATACCAATAACTAGGTTGGGCGAACACAGTTCGGAAGTTCGGAGTTCGGCCCGAACTCGGCCTGTTCGGATGACCGAACGCGAACACGAACATGAACACGAACATACCGAACAGAACAGAACACCGAACGTGGAAATGGCCGAATAGTTCGGTCAGTTCGGATCATGTTCGGGTGAGTTCAGGTGGCAAAAAAAGGTTCACTGTAAGGTGACAGGGAGGGGTAGTACTAGTCACTGAGGAGCAGACTTCCAGGCACCAGGGGTGGAGAGGCTTGCAAGAAATGAAACTATCTGCCTCCCCCCTTCCCAACACCTTCTGAGCTAGTCACTGTTCCTGAACAGCAGGCGTTGAGTAGGATTATTAGATTGCTTTAAGTTTCATTTCAGTTTTGTACTGAAATGAAACTTAAACCTTAAACTGAAACCTTGTGTTTGTGATTCCCCCCCCCCCATCCCATATAGAGAGAGATAGAGAGATATAGATATAGAGAGATAGATAGATAGGTTAGGGATAGTAGTTGTAGGAGCTAGCTTAGTGATAGAGATAGCGTTAGTGATTTAGTTTTAGTGTTTGTAGGAGTAGGCCTGTGTACTTATTAGATAATCCATTTAGTTCATAGCATTTAGAATAGTTAATAGCAGTTAGATTTAGTGTATCTAGATAGATATAATATTAGACAAAATAAATAAATAAAAAAAACCATATAAAAACAAAAAAACAAATAAAAAACAAAAGAAAACCATATAACACCCAATAAAAAACCAAAAAACCATATAAAAACAAAAAAACCACCCATAACATTTCCCGAACGGCCGAACCCGAACCCGGCAAACTAACCAAACAGCCGAACCAAACGGCCGAACTGAACGCAGCCGAACCAAACAGACGAACCGAACGGACGAACCGAACGCAGCCGAACTGAACGGCCAAACCCGAACCGCGATATGTTCGCCCATCCCTACCAATAACACCTCATGATCAACTGTACAAAGGCCGCTGAAAGATCTAACAGGCTGTGTAGGGCACCTTGAATCAGACCCAGAAGACTATAGGCAGCCAGTGCAATGAATGGAACACTGGTGTTATATGCTCCTGGTGACCTGTCCCTGTAAGAAGATGTGCTGCCACATTCTGCACCAGCTGCAGTCTCCAAACTGTCACCAAGGGTAACCCCACCATGTTGCAGTAGTCAAGTCTTGAGGTTATGAAGGCATGGATGATAGTGGTTAGGTCAGTCTCAGATGTACAGCCGAAGCCGATGTATCAGATGTAATTGACAAAAGGCGCTCCTCGCCACCACCGACACCTGGGCATCCAGGCAAATCCAGGAGTCGAGGAGCACCCCCAGACTCCAAACCTGAGGGGTCTAGGAGGGTTGAACCCCATCAATGATGGGAATCACTAACTCCCTCACTCTAGCCACCAGCATCACCTCCGTCTTGTCAGGATTCAACTTCAGATGACTCACCCTCATCCAGTCCCCCACAGCTGCCAGGCACCGGGGTAATCAACAAGACTACCAGACCTGGGTCAGTCGAAAAAGAGAGGTAAAGTTGGATGACACTGAACATCAAACCCTCTGACAACCTCCCTCAAAGAGAGTGTGGGATATAAATTAAAAATGGAAATCGAAAATGGAAATGTACACATTGAACAACAGAGGGGACAGAATGGAACCTTGTGGAATTCCACACGAGAGGCCCTGGGGAGACAAAGAATAGTTCCCCAGGACCAATCACTGAGTCCTCCCAGACAGGAAGGAGCAAAACCATTCAAGAACAATTCCGGTCCTGCTGCAAGTGGGTCAGCAGCATCTCATGGACAACCATGTCAAAAGCAGGCATCAGATCTAAGAGGATCAGTAAGGTGGATCAGCACTGATCCAGCTCACAGCAGAGGTCATCAACCAAGGCCACAAGTGCAGTCTCAGTGCCATAACCTGGACAGAAGCCAGACTGCGAGGGATCAAGACTATCATCTGGGTTGGTTGCTGGGATGGCGGCCCCACCCTACCCCACCCTATACAAATGACTCCAGACTCTGCAAGTGGCTGCCTATGGCGGCTGCTGAAGGCAAATGTCAAAGGCAGTCCGTCGTTTGGAAGCCATTTGGCAGCTGAAGGCCTGAGGTCTGGTACAGCCTATTTTATATTTGAAATTTAATTTGTTTTGTTGGTTTTAGATTATGTTGTTTGAGTGATTTAAAGACAGTTTATTGATAGACAATTTATCATCTTAAGTGTTTTAAATTGGGGTTGTATTGTTCTTGGGTTTTTGGGTGAGGGGATGAAGGGAATGGCAGGGGTTTGTGGGTTATTTGTCTCAGGTCCATAGTCTGGGGGTGCTCTTAGACCCACAGCTCTGCCTGGATGTCCAGGTGGCAGCTGTGGTGAAGGGTGCACTTCACCAGTTACATCTGGTGCGACAGCTTAAGCCGTACTCTCAGACATGGACCGTGCCAGTATTATCCATGCTTTTATTACCTCGAGATTGAACTACTGTAATGTGCTGTACGTGGGGCTACCCTTGGTGATGGTCCAGAGATTGCAGCTGGTGCAGAATGCAGTGGCTCATCTCCTTAGGGGGACAAGTCATCGTGAGTACATTACACCAGTGCTCCGTTCTCTGCACTGGCTGCCAAAAGTCTTCCGGGCCCAATTCAAGGTGTTGATCTTGACCTTTAAAGCCCTGAACAGTCTAGGCCCCACTTATCTTCAGGACCACCTTACCCTCTGAGTCCTGGATCAGCCTCTGTGGTTGTCCGGGAGCACACACACCCCTGAGGTCCCCCACATTTCCCAGGTGTTGACTATGAGAAGGGTGTTCTCAGTGGCCGCAACGCGGCTGTGGAACTCCCTCCCGCTGGAGGTCCGCCTGCCCTTAGACCTCCCCTCTTTCCGTAGACAATGTAAGACCTGACTGTTCTGCCAGGCCTTTGGTGAGAGAGATAGGTGATGGGGGCGGGGGGTGGGGGGTGGGTTGGGTTAGGGATGAAAATTTTTGTTTTCTTTGCCAGAGTTATTTTAATGTTTAATAGTTTTATTTGTTTTATTATTTTAAGATGTTGTTAGCTGCCCTGAGATGCATAAGCAGGAGGGTGCGGCATAAAAGTATGAGAAATAAATAAATGTCATTGTAGACCAGTGGTTCTCTAAATTTTTGCTTGCATGACCCCATTGTCAGGCTTAAATGTAATTTCATTACATCGGAGAAGAAACTGTGGTACTGGGGGCGGAGCACTGCAACCTGGCCAGCCAGAGGCTTTGGTATGGCTCTCCCTCCCCTCCCACCCTTGTGGAGGCGGGGCTCAGGGAGGCGTTCTTCCGGGCCACTCACCATAGCATCGGGGGCGACAGCATGGAGACAGAGAAGCAGCAGGCCGGGGTTCCCAGTGGCGGCAGAGCGGCCACGTGAGGACTTAAGAACTTCCCCCACCCTCCTGATGAGATCGGAGGAGAAACTGTGGTACTGGGAGCAGGGCACTGCAACCTGGCCAGCCAGAGGCTTTGGCATGGCTCTCCCTCCCCTCCCACCCTTGCAGGGGTGGGGCCCATGGAGGCGTTCTTCTGGGCCGCTCCCCATAACATCGGGGGTGGCTGGAGGCCGTGCCAGAGGCACGTGTCAGGGGGCACGGCTCGAAGGGGCATGATCAAAGGGGCCTGGCCTTTGGTTGTGCCCTTTGGTCGGGCCAGGAGGTGGGGCCGGGAGGGCTGTTGGTTGGATAAGGGAATGTAAATTGCTATTGGTATTAATTGATGAGAAGGTCTTCATCTCTCCTGGTGAGAGAGGGTTTGAGAAGAAGGATGCCCCCTGGTGGCAGTAGGGGACAACTGGAAGTGATTTATAGGAGATCCCTGGTGAGAGCAGGGCCGTGAATGTTAGTAGTGAATACTGGTGGGAAGTAGTTTGGGGTTGAAATATGATATATTATGTGTTGTTGTAAATGATGGGGTGGGTTTTTCTTTTTTCTATGATGTGGGGTCCCCGTGTGTGGGATGACCCAAATGTTGTTGTTATATTATGTTGCTGTTTATAGGCTTCCCATGTGTGGGATACAAAACCTAGATATTTGTATTTTGATTTTTTTTGTGCATTGATGTAAGCCGCCTTGAGTCGACTTGGCCGAGAGCGCGTGGGATATAAATTAA
>QEPC01000822.1:66570-78920 GCA_003113815.1 Sphenodon punctatus | reverse complement strand
CCTCCTGAACGCCACGTTAAAGCAAAGCCGCCGGAAGTGACGTTGTCCCCGTTGCCGGTGGCGGTGGCGGCTGGCAACACGGGGCTTTGGAGCGGCACATTCTGAAAGCCTGAAATTTGAAGTCTTAAGAACACGCCGCTCCTCCCGTGTTGCCAGCCGCCGCCACCAGCAACGGGGAGAATGTTACTTACGGCGGCATTGCTTTAACGTGGCATTCAGGAGGCGCTTCATCACCCCTTGTTTAAAAGCACCCTGAGACTAAGCTGTATTGCCACCCCAAGCATTCAGAAACTTAAGCTAGGCCACACTAAAATCACAAGTTTTTTTTTTAAAAAGTAAGGGTTAACTCTTTCTATTTGCCATATTTTTCACACACTGTAATGGAATGATGTTTCTAAAACCACAGGGAATAAAATCTTATATTTTGAGAACACTAATGCAGAGATTCTCATCTAAAGGCCAGAAGCTGGAGATTTAAGAAAAACTAAGTAGCTATAGACTTGTGATTAAAAAAAAAAAATTGCAAGAGGCAGCAACGGTGGATTGAGATGCATCTCTTTCAGTTGATTTTTTCCTGTGCATTGATAGTACTTTCCCTTCATTGTCTCTGATCCTGCAAGATACCCTCATCGAGCATCGAATTACGGGGGTGTCTCTTGCACAATGTGGCTTGCAGGATCAGGGTCAACCTGTTTAATCAGGGGGATCAAACTATCACACCAGTACAAGGGAAGCAAACATTTTCAGTGGACCAAGAATGCCAATGTACAGGGGAGATTAGCAAAATTGTGAGTGTGTCACTCAGTCTCATGTCAGCATAGAGTTATTATTAACTATTATTAACAAACATTTATATAGCGCCAGCAGTGTACCTGGCACTTTACAAAGTAATAAAATAGACACGGTCCCTGCCCCTAGGGCTTACAATCTGAGAGACAGGAGCTGGGGGAGAGACTTAGGAAGGGGAACAGAGGGAGAGACAAGGGGTCTAACATTCATGAAGATGCGAGGTCTCAAGTGCACGTACTTGGCTTGGTTACGATGAGAATGACAGCAGGCAGGTCCATGTTGCAAGGATAAGGGTAAACCGATCGTAGGTATAGGAATAGTGGCTCAGCAGGATAAAGAGTCAGACAGAGCAGAGCGAAAGAGGTGAGTTTTAAGGAGAGATTTGAAGGTATGAAGGGAGGGGGCAAGGCGGATGTGGACAGGGAGGGAGTTCCAGGCATGGGGGGCAGCAAGTGAGAAGGGACGAAGGCGCTTAGGGGAGCAGGGAAGGCGTGGAAGGGTGAGAGAAGGGACAGAGGAGGAGCGAAGTGCACGGGCTGGAGTATGGAGGGCGATAAGTGCAGAGAGGTAGGGGGGAGCAAGGTTGTGAAGAGCTTTATAGGTGAAGACTAGGAGCTTGTGCAGGATTCGTTCAGGAAGGGGAAGCCAGTGAAGCGAAGAGAGGAGGGGCTGCACATGGTCGAAGCGACTGGCGAGGTAGATGACCCTGGCAGCAGAGTTTTGGACAGAGATGAGGGGAGAAAGGTGAGACCGGGGAAGGCCAGTGAGAAGGAGGTTACAGTAATCGAGGCGAGAGATGACCAGAGCATGAACAAGAGTTTTGGCAGACGAGACAGAGAGAAAAGGGCGAATCTTAGCAATGTTATGGAGGGAGAAGCGACAGGATTTAGCAACAGAGTCAATGTAGGGTTTAAAAGAAAGGGGTGAGTCAAAGATGAAGCCTAGGCTACGGGCTTGGGGGACAGGCAGGATGGTGACTCCATCAATAGTTATTGACAGTGAGGAAGGAGAGGAAGGATGAGGGGGGAAGATAAGGAGTTCAGTTTTAGCCATGTTGAGTTTGAGTTGACGTTGAGACATCCAGGTAGAGATGTCAGAGAGACAGTTGATGAGACGAGCTTGAACAGAGGGAGAGAGAGAGGGAGTAGAGAGATAGAGTTGAGTGTCATCAGCATAGAGGTGGTATTGGAAGCCATGGGAGGCAATGAGTTTGCCTAAGGATGAGGTATAGATCGAGAAGAGGAGAGGGCCAAGAACAGAGCCTTGAGGAACACCAACTGAGAGGGGGAAGGAGGAGGAGGCGGAGTTGGAGAGAGACACATTAAAGGAGCGGTCAGAGAGGTAGGAGGAGAACCAGTTATGGACAGAGCCACAAAAGCCAAGGGAGTGAAGGGAATCCAGCAAGAGTGAGTGGTCAACAGTATCGAAGGCAGCAGAGAGATCAAGGAGGACAAGAATGGAATAGAGACGTTTAGATTTAGCCACCAGAAGATCGTTGGTGATCTTAGCGAGAGCAGTTTCAGTAGAATGAAGGGGGCGGAAGCCAGATTGGAGGGGGTCAAGGGAGGAGTTGGAGGATAGGAAGTCAAGGCAGCGGGAGTAGACAACACGTTCAAGCAGCTTGGAAGCAAAAGGAAGGAGTGAGACAGGACGATAGCTAGAAGGGTCAGAGGGGTCAAGAGTGGACTTTTTGAGAATAGGAGAGACTGTGGCATGTTTGAAGGCAGAAGGGAAAGAGCCAGTAGAGAGGGAGAGGTTGATGATGTGCAGGAAGGAAGGGGCGACAGTGGGAGTAATGGAGGTGAGGAGGCGGGAAGGAATGGGATCAAGGGGGCAAGTGGAAGGGTTGGAGGAGGAGAGCAGAGAGGAGATTTCCTTAAGGGAGGCAGGGGAGAAGGAGGACATGAGAGAAGGAGGGGGAGGAGGGAGAGGGGTGGGAGTGGGAAGAGAGGAGTGGGAAGCGATGTCGAGGCGGATCTTGTCTATCTTGGAGGTGAAGAAGGAGGCAAGATCCTGAGCAGAAAGGGAAGTAGGAGGGGGAGGACAGGGAGGCTTGAGGAGGGAGTCAAAGGTAGAGAACAGACGGCGAGGGTCCCGAGAACAGGACTTAATGCGGGAGGCATAGTAGTGTTGTCTAGCAAGGGAGATAGAGTGTTTGCCTTTTCCCTTCCCTGCGCTGACAAGTGACACCAAAACATTTTGGCGTGGACAGGGGAGGGGGGGAACAGCTTCCTGGAGCTAAGCACTTTTTAAAAACACACTATCAGCAGTCAGTATCAGCTCTGTAAATGCCCCATCCCCCAGTCACCGCGCCGGTATGAGCACGGGGGGATGGGAATCTTCGCCTGCGATTTGCATAACGAAAGTGAAGGGTAGTGTACTCTGCTAAGTCAATAAGCAGAGCAGGCAGAGCAGGGCAGAGACCTTTTTTTTCAACACACAGATTGTCTTGACTTGAGTTATTTGCCCTCAGCCCAGTGTCTCTCAGTAGCCAATAACTGTCTCTCAGACTCAGCAGGACGCTGCACGGTGATTATGGTTGTGTGTGTGTCCCTCAGCCCTCAATCCCTGAGTCCCTCCCCTCCCTTTCCTAGCCAAGCGGCTTCATCAGCGCTGCTGCCGATCTATTAAAAATTAAAGTATCCCCTTTCTTAAATAAAAACCCCTGTATATTGGAATTCCTGGTGGAGGAGGGGAGATTAGAAAAATTGTGAGTGTATGTCACTCACTGTCATGTCAGCATAGAGTGTTTGCCTGTTCCCTTCCCTGCGCTATCAGCAGTCAGGATCATCACCAGCTCTGTGAATGCCCCAGTCACCTGTGCCACCCGCGATGAGCCTGGGATGGGAATCATTCACCTGTGATTTTCATTACAAAAGTGAAGGGCTGGGTCCTCAGGTAAGTCAATCAGCACAACAGGCCAGGCCAGGGACTTTTTTTTTTTAACCACACAGGGTGAGATTTTCGCCAGTGGGTGGCCAGCTGGAACCTATTGGGGTTGGTGGTAATTCTGAGATTTGGGTATAGTTGGAGGAGCTTTTTGTTCACAGTTGCTGTTTGTAACATCAGAGCACAGTGAGCAGGACAAGGACTGGGAGGGCCTGGGGGCATCAGGGACTGGGAGGTCTCTGTTGCCCCTTTTGTAACGTAGCAGCGTAACCAGTGCACTAAAGTGGGCTTGGGGTTTGCAATTGCTACAGCAACAGTGGACACTTATATATGCATACACACACACAAACACACTCAGAAGTAGGTTTTGTACACAAACTGTTTCTTGTCCATATGCTCTGAGTATGTATTTATGTCAGCAGAGCCGGGCAGGGACCTTTTGATTTTGAACACACATACAGAGATTTCTGAAAGTGGCAACCTATCCAAACAGCTCTAGCTGATGCTAATTTCCTGATGTGGTTGCTCACTATGTATTTAAGTAAGCAGAGCAGGCCAGGGACCTTTCTTAGTTAAATACACAAATAAGACTGCACCAAGCACAACAAATACAGGCATCCAATTACTGTTTATTGCATAGATTGGTTCATATTTTGGAGTACTTGTTACTTTGTAAGCAAAATTAAGTATATCTATTCTTCAGAGGAAGGCAAAACCCACCTCTAATTTTTTTTTTTAAATGTACATTAGATAGGAGAAAAAAGGAGAAAGTGGTGGGAAAATTCCTTCCCAACTCCATGTAAAAATGGCAATCAGATAGATATGAATCCCTGAAGAATAATAACATTTGTTATAGCACCAAATCATCCCACAAGTCCATATGCAGATCAAGGAGGTGGACTCTGGTTCTGAATAAAAAGAAAGAAGCAGAGTCAGTAATAAAATGACATGGTTGGTTTTTTATTCCTCAAATACTGTATGTCAGACTTTCAAGGACCCCTGCCCCTGGTATGTCTACCAGCCTGACTCTGTGGCGGCCACTATAAACTTGCCACTATCAACTGCCACTATAAACTGCAGCAGCCCCCAAAATAATGACTGTGATTGATTTTGGCTCCTGATTAAGGGGAAAAATTGACAGTTTAGTAGTACAGCAACTGAGAAATAGATATACAAAGCAACCCCCATTGTATTGTGGGACACCATGACTCCTCGTGTAAATCAGCACAATGAACAGAAATGGTTCAGGGGGTAATTTCTTCCTGGAGCTCAGTTCACAGTAGGATGACCAGATAAGCCAATGGTAGAGGATCCCCCAGTGCAAAGGGCGTATAGTGAGTTCCTATTGCCATTGACTAAAATAGAGGTAGAAAAGACCCCTGAAGATGAACTGATAAAAACCTCAATTTTAAGAAATGGGGAGGGGGAAGGAACAAGAAACAACACAGGACAGTTGACCTCACACTTCTAGAGGGATACATTGGGGGAAGAGTGTTTCAGGTTGGCCAAAAAAGTTGTATGATGTTTTTGACAGTCTGAACAGTCTTAGAGACCCAGGAAAATGCTGGAGGGATAAGGGCACACAGGCAGTGCACACTTTGTAAACAAGAACACTTAGCTTTCCATGATGACCTCATAGGTAGCGACACCTCTGTCTTCCCCAGAACACCATCGCCTCCTATTCCCAAGGATGAGGATCCTCATTATCTCAGACTGTCTGTTGTAGTTTCATGTCCTCCCAGCACAGCACCACCCACTAAACCGTGTAAGCGTGGCCATTCCGTGTCATCCTTGACCGAAGCCTTGGAGCTCTGGTCTGTGTCACTGCATGCGTGCAGGTGCGAGAAGAATACCTTCTTCCAAGTCAGTGCTCCGAATATCTGGGTGTTGAGAAAAGGAAAAGAAAACAACAGAAGACAAATTTAAATTATGAATAGAAGAGAACAACAATACTGCCATGTTGCCTGCAACCTAACTAAGCAGTATACCTTTCATTTATATGCACGCACGCAGTGGCACTTGCACAGTGAGTGCTTACCTTCTCAAGAATGGTCCTGTATGCCCTCACATATGTCATCCTCCGGATCACAGCCCTTTCGTTGAAGTTCCAATGTCTCTTTAGTTAACTGCATAATTTCCTCATCTGTGGCTTTCAGGAACTCCTTTGTAATTTTTGGAAGGTAGGCCCTGTTCATGCGTATCAACGCAAGTCGTTCTAGATTTGCACCGGAGAGGCTCGTTCTTTTATCACCCACAATTGCACTAGCACAACTGAATAGACGTTCAGATGGCACACTGCTGGACGGGAAACCAAGGTGGGATATTGCAAGATTATAGACTGCTGGCCAAGTGTCTTTCTTGGAATTCCAATAAATGAGTGGACAAGTACTCATGCCAACCACCTCTGGAGACATCAGGTACTGGTCATAAATGTCCTCTGCTGCTGTGAGTGACGTGGGTCAGTGCAGAGGATCCATTCTTCTTAATGTTTTCCCACTTAGTACACAATCGGATGACAGGAGGCCATATTTCTTAAAATCTGACCAAACAGATGAAACATGCCCTTTTGTCTTGTCTTCTGCACTGCTGCCAGTGTGATCATCATCTGCAACATCTGTGTTCTCGCTCAGTGAGCGAACCATCCTCTGTGCAATGTCCTGCCTTGCAGCATCTGTGGATTCATCCCCACCCAAGATCATTTTTACCTTCTTAAAACACAGGTCCAGAGCTGTTGCAGTCTGGTACTGTGAACTGCTAGTCATCATCTGAAACTGTGGGCTCTCGTCAATCAACTTTAGAAAGGTACAGGCCATTGTAGCAGCAGCCAAATTCTGTGGATCATCCTTCGCAGCAAATCTGTGTAAGGTCTTCACTTTGCTCTTTAATAAGACGAGTGCAGCCAAGGTCTCGCTGAGCGTGGCATCTGCCTTACTGACAAATTCGGTCATTGCAAGAAATGGGTCCAGCAGAAGTTGCAGTGTTTCAATAGTATCCCACTGTGTCACTGTCAACTCAATTTCAGCAGCGCCTTTTAGAACTGACTTGGATTCCACAACAAAGTAAGTGTTCACTGCAAGTCTTTGTGAATGCAATCTCTTGAGCATATTATACGTTGAGTTCCAATGTGTGCAGACATTGATAGGAAAAAACTGAAGTGGAAGGTTTTTTTCTCTCTGTATGTTCTGGAGCTCACGATGAGATGCTGCCAATCGGCGAAAGTGTACCACCAATTTCTTTGCTTTTTCGATTGCTTCTAAAACAAATTTATCAGCTTCTGGAAATCTCTTTGCAACAAGATGCAGGGAATGAGCCATGCAAGCACGCTTTCAAATTCGGCATCACAAATCACTTTAACGATATTAGCCCCATTGTCTGCTACTATGAAGCCAATGGAGAGACCAAGTGGCTGAAACCACTGCTTTGTCAGCTGTAATAATTTCCTACTTATGTTTTCTGCTGTGTGGACTTGTGGAAAGTGTTCCAAAGCAAATATAGCCTGGTGTCTTTCCAGTACGTTCTTGGCATCGCGATGTATCCAATGCCCAGTTATGGACAGGTACTCCATGCGCTGTGCACTGGTCCACATGTCTGCTGTTAGGTGAACAACTGCACCTTCACAAGCATGCATAGCTGATTTAACCACTTTGCATGTTTCATGGTACAGTGTGGGAATTGTCTTTGTGGCAAAGTATACCCTTGAAGGTACCTTCCATCATGGGGCCATTCCCTCCATCAGTTCACAAAACTCCTCGTTCTCCACAAAAGAAAAATGGAAGCATGTCCACTGCAAGCATCTTTGTCACAAGTGCGAGGTAGTACTGTGCAGTTGGGTGTGATGCTGATCATTTAATTTGATTTAGTACTGATTTCTCCAATGTAGTTTGCACAGCACTGACACCGCTGGTGTGTGTTGACTGATCTGTGCTTGTCCTTCTGCATTTAGTGGCATTCAGAACTGACTGGTGGTGGTGCATCATGTGGCTATGCATACCACTGGTTCCTGGGTGGCTCTTCCCACCTTCTTTTCCTCTCGTGATTTCTCTCGGGAAGTAGTTGCACCAAACTTTTAATTTTTTTTAATCATAAGCAGTGAAATACATCGGACCATTGTCCTCTTCTTGCATCTTTGGAGCTGGTGGTTGTTCCATGCTGAGGCAATACCGTAGGCTCTTGTGATGTTACTGGAGATGGAGGATGACGTTCTGGTGAAATCTGACTCCTAAACAGGCTCGTTGTAATGTTAGGCACTGTGCTGGTGGATTGACTTTGTTGTGCTACAGAGTATCTGTCGAACACAGGGGCTACCGGTGTTCTTCTTCCACATGGAAAGGCAAATCAATTTTTTCATCACGGAACTCAAATTGATGCAGAACCTTTGATGTTTTGTGCAGTGGTGTGGAGCATGAAGAGGCTACAGAAGCTGGGGTATAGTCAGAATCGCTATCATCAATGAAAGTTACATGGTCATCATCACTCACATAAGAGTCATCACGGTCCATATCTTCAATTCCAATAATGGTGGTGATGTCTCGCTCCAGTCCCTTCTCCTCATCGCATCTTTCTACTGGTTGTGGCTCGGTCATTGTGTTTACACCTTCAACCACTATCTCATCGTCATTCCCCAGTCAATGTTGCATTGGCACATGTTCGGATTCTGACGACACTGATGAGTTGTCTGCAGCTGAGGGTGCACATTTTCCCAATAATTCATGCACTGCCTCCTGCATGCACCGAAAAGATGGATATGGTGCCGAGAAGCAGTTGTAGAACTCCATGGCACCAAATGCTCCAGTTGCATCTCCACATGTGGTTGTTCATCCACATGTGAATGCTGCTGTGTCTCTGGCTGCTGCTGCTTCAGATGTTGCTGGTGTGAGTCAGCAGCAGGGGAGGATCCGGAGGACCCTCTAAATAAGTCACGCTGCTTCTGCTGGTGGACTTTTCTTTCCCCATTGAAGAGCCTCATGAGCATTGGCAATGGTTCAGTACATCGGCGGCATTTGAAAGTCTCATGAGCCATTGCTGAAAAGTTCTTCAGAATTTGTAATTACACACAGACAGATTATGGTTGGAAACAAAATGTAGAAAAATGTTTAACTTAAATGATATTTAAATGATAATTTCAGGACCAGTAGACCCCGGCCATGAACCAAATTGATCCATTAGCATCCGAGGGCGGACCAACGGAACTGGTCCCCCACCCCCACAGGGACATAGGAGGGTTGGGATCTGGCCTTTCAGAAGGAAATGAACCAACCATGACAGCAGTGTTGTAACACCCCCCTCAACCATGACAAGGGAGAAGATTCTACTAAACCACCAGTAAGGTAACCTGCCAAGAGGTGCAGGTGACTGGATGGGGCAGGGTATTAAATATTGTATGTAAATAAATTCCGCTCCCTCTCCTCCCATTTCCCCTCTGTCCCTCTCATATTCAAACCCTCTCATATTTACATCCAGCTTACTGCTCTTCATGGCCTAGTTAAGCATTAATGTACAATTTGACTGAGAATTGATAAAATGTTTTAAATCCAGAAACACAGCAGGAAACAAATATGCCAACATATTAATAACACAACATAGTCCTGTTTTTCCTAACAATTATGTAAGCAGTTAAGTAACATACATGTACCTTTACAGAAATAAATAATTGTTTTATTAGTTTGTTTTTAAAAAGTTAGGAATGGGTTGCAATGAGAGGGAAAACAAAATACTTGTCTTATTTTCAGGTTGCTGCAGAGGTGTGGCTGTGTCCTCTGTGTGTGTCCAAACAGTGTCCACTGTCGGCATACTGTATGGAAATAACACCTCCTTCTATGAGTTGCTATGAAATCCAATGAGGAGGCAGGAATCAAAAGTGATGTCACTGCAGTAGAGCTGTATTAATGATGGTAAATTAATGTTAATCAATGCATGGTACTTTAATGTATATGTATGCACACACACACACACACTCACCAAACAATCACAGTAGGGTAGAGATGATTGCACCCCCGCCACATCAGCTGACTGGCTCAATCAGAAATGTGGTCACACTGAGGCCAGGTGAGTTGGTTGGTGGTGTCTCCAATGGTATTTTCATTTCAAAAGATTGGCAGGGTGGGGGCAGGGCAGGCATTGATTTGCAAATTTCCACAGTTAGTCAGTCACCCTCCTCCCCGGCCTAACAGCAATGAAGAACAAAGGGGGGTGGGGGGAGGGAACCAACCTTGTTTCCAGTTTCAGTTAATGGGATGCAAGATGCCGGCCGGAGCGGATGGAAGCCCGCACTATATGAAGCCACCACGGTCTCCCCTCCCAGTTTTATTATTATGAATGGGACGGGACAGGATGGATGCAAATGGCATCAGAGCTTTCACACACCCCACCCACCCACCATGGTCAAATACGTCAAAGCCTCAATGAGTGTGTTGCGTGCCTGGGGCATAAGCATAACACATAGCTAGCAAATACTTTTGTTTTATCAGGTGGACTGGCAGCCCCCGCCCCCATTATTTTGTGTGTGACTGACTGTGTGCAAAATCAAATTCAAAGCAAGCCTCCCCATGATCTTGCTGCCCCAGCTCTCATGCCCGCCTAGCCGCAGTGGCCCCCCGGCATGCAATGCACTCCATGAGGTCCCTTTGACTTCTATCTTTTACCCTGGTGTGAGGGTGGGGGTTGCAAATTCTGAGAAGCCACTTGCATGCATCCTGTCCTGTCCCATTCTATAACATAATAAAATTGGAAGACTGCAGCTGCTTCAGAGCTTCTTTCACCCCCCTCCCACCCACCAGGCTAAGGGTCAAAGTCAAAGGGAGGGAGGGAGAGGAGACTGCATTGAAGCACGTTCCCCCTCCAGGGTGGGGGGAGTCAGGACAACTCGGAGCCAGTATGCATGCATCCTTCCTTCCCATTTCATCCATACCTAACCATAATTAATTACAAAACTAACTGAGTCCTCCATCCTGCTCCCTGATGGTGCAGGGCCTGGAGGCGAAGGAATTAATCAGTAATAAGTTATTAACACAAAGCTCTCAACAAGAAACAACAACAACAACAACAAACATCAGCAAACAAAATAGATATGTATCATGTTGTAATTACAGTAACTTACACAAAGAAGTTTTCATTGGAGTGTATGAGATGAATGATCAAATAATTCACTCAGCAGAAGGAATCTCTCTTTTTGCATGCCGTACGGTCAGCAAGTAAAACTCTGTCCTCACAGAGGGGGAGAAAAGGGATCAAATGGGAGCAGCCTCCAATTTAAACAGAAACAAAAGATAAGGGTAGTCTCTGTGTGTGTGTACTGTCTCTGAAACCAATCAGACTCGGATGGTCATGGTCAGGGGTCGGGCCCAGGGGGTCTCCACATGGGTTGCAGTGGCAGGGGGATCCTGCGCCGCTGAGTAATTCCGGGCAGCAGAACCATGCGGCAAGGAATCACAATACAAAGCTGCCACATTTCAGTGAAAGGTCAAATTTTGTGGCAAACCTGACACTTCCACGTGAGATCTGCAATTGTGACAGTAAAGCGAACAGTAAACAGAACTCGGTTCTGTTCACCTATCCCTATTCATTACAAGGAATCCCTCTCAATCTGCCTTCAGTGAAGGCCAAAGGAAAGACATTAAACTTACTAAGGTAAATGCCACTCTAATTTGTCCCATTCTAGGCCTAATAAAGTAGGAAGCCCCCTCTGGTGGGGTCAAAAAATCCAAATACAGCTGTGACACCCTTTGGCTGCCAATATGCTCTCACAAGAATTGAGCTTCCTGGTCTTTTAGCCTATATTTAATTTCGGCCCATGCTCTGAGAAATGGGTAGGATAAAATGTAAGATGCTGAAAACCCACAGAGTGTAGAATTTTCTCATCCTTAGCCAGCCATCTGACAACAGCTGACTGACTAGCCAACTGTGACAAAGAATCTGAGCAGATTAGATTTAGCCATAGCCAAAATTTCAGAATGGCTATCTTAGTCCTTACTGCGACTCGGCTAATACCAACCTCCGCCCTAAGCAGAGTTGCAGGTGTACATTTAGGGGCATGTAAGATGGCCCGTAGCATTTTATTTTGCTCAACCTCAAGTTCATTGATCATGGCTATACTCCACACTTGGGCTCCATATAGTTGTTGATGATGGCTTCAGTTTTCCCTAAAATGGGTACAACCCCCCTCTGCTGTATGACCAAGGGCCAACAAATTTGGACCTGGAAGGCTTGAAAGGAAAGCCCCCAGACATGGCCAAGGGCTGGAAAACATGGGGAAAAGGGCTTGAGAGCATAGCCCCCCATTATGAGCAAGAGGGGGGCTTGTAAGACAGAGTAAGGATCGGGCCCAGCCACCATGGAACCCAGCAGAAAGTAGGTCGCTCATGTGAAATACCAGCTTGAACCTGGGGGAAGAGAGGAAAAAGGAAAATGCCTAGAGTTAAGTATGGGGCCATTAAGAGGCATTCTTCCTATTCAGTAGAGCACCGATGACTGAAACTTGGAGCAGCAACTCCCCCTCAGGAATACAGAAATCCAGGGGCTCCCTTTGTGTCCCAGGAAGTCGATCATTAGCCTCCTCCTCCTCTCCTTAACTACCCTCCAGTCACTGTTGTTTACTCTTTCCCCTGTGTCAAAGGTATCTTATGCATCTTGTATGGCCCTTTTTGTGATGGAAGTGGAAGTTGGGTTTCTCCCCT
>QEPC01000822.1:46354-58412 GCA_003113815.1 Sphenodon punctatus | reverse complement strand
TAATAATAATAATAATAATAATAATAATAATAATAATAATAATAATAATAATAAGTGATGGGCATTTGGGGGAAGCAGCAGCTATCAAAACTTACAAACCCTAGTTGGGCTCTGCAAGTGGTCCTGGGTGAGGCTTGTCACTTTCAAATGCCATCTAATGGGTTTGAGGAACCCATTGGGTTCCATTTAGGCATTGATATTGCCAAAATGGGGCCAGGTTGATTTGGGCACCCCAGATTCATCAGGGTGCTGAATTTTTGTGTGCCCAGTTTCAGCTCTTGCCTAACTCTGGCAGTCTAAGTAAATTGGCTTGATATATCCTGCCTACCTAATTTGCCATTGCTGTTCTACTCAGAAACTATATGTTGAAGTGCTATGCCATATGACTGTGTACTGTTAAAAAGCTACAGCATTCCACAGGATTTGGAATTGTTTTTATTTATTTATTTATTTATTTATACCCTTATATATATATATATATATATATATATATATATATAAGAAACCTCACTCACCCCTAACTCCCCACAACCATCCCTTCCATCGAATTCCTGACGGAAAAGCCACATCTTGCACTTATGTCAAAACAGGAAGAGTTGGACTGAGATGGGCATCCACTGGGAGCAAGTTCCACAGTGACGGTGAGGCCACCAAGAACACCCACCTGTCGGTCCCTACCCGGCAATACTGCGGAACCAGCAAGAATGTGCCACCAATGACCACAGGAGCCACCCTGAGGTCTGGGAAGTGACGCAATCCCCTAGATAGCTAGAGCCGAGGCTGGTTAGGGCTTTATAAGTCAAACCAGAATCTTTAATCTTGCCCAGAAAACTATAGGCAGCCAGTGGAGAGCTCAGAGCACAGGTGTAATATGCTCCCAGTAGCCTGTCCCTGTAAGGAGATGGGCCTCCACATTCTACACTAGCAGCATTTTCTGGACCATCACCATGGGCAGTCCCACATAGAGGACATTACAGTAATCCAGCCTCAAGGTGATGAACGCATGGATGATGGTGTTGAGTTGTAGTAATACTTTATTTGGCACTGGTCATCGCCATGTCCAATAACAAAACAGAACATTAAAAATAGAATACACAACCAAGCCTAAGACATAAATATAAAATATAAACCACAAGATTTTCATATACACCAAGGACCAAAATTCTAGAGATTTAAAAATCCCATCAATCTCCCAAAGGAACATGACATATCATATCTATTTTTACAAATCATAGATCATAAATCGCTACGCTGGAGTCAAGCCCTCAGTTCCGGAATCTTTCTTCTCTCTTTTTCCATTAACAGGCCAATACAAGCCATTGTCTGTGTCGTTTTATGATGTCTATCAGAAAGTAATAATATTATCTTCCTTTCAACTGGGAGATCCTTCTGGATATTAGTTTTCTTAAACAGGATATCACATAATCTAACATATTGAGGGCAGCAAAATAAATAATGTACTAAATCCTCAATTTCGACACCACAGCATTCACATACCCTCTCCTGTAAAGGAATTCCCCTGTATCTTCCTTCTAAGACTGCGGTGGGCATCATCTGAAGGCAAAGTGCCAAGAAAGTTCTCCTCTGCTGGAAGGGTATATCATCTTTTAAATATTCACATCCTTCCTATTTTGGTATTAACAATTTATACCACAGAGCAACTTTTGTATTTAAAGCCAATGCTCTAGTAGTTTGCCTATCCATATAACAAACTCTGGACCTGAGCATATATTTCACCTGTTTAAAGGGAAAAGACTGAAAAAAGGGGAAGGATAAACCCTGCCTACCAAAGATATTTTTTACCCCTACCACCATGAACCGTTACCATTTACTATTTCAAGCTTTTCTTTCAGACAACATCTAGTGAAGTCTCCTGGCGGCATGGAATCTATTTTCATAACTGATACCATCAAATTTTCTACTAAATGCGAGTCTATAGATCTAATCCCTAATTCCAGTCTCAACATAGCTGATGGAGCTGATACAAGAGTTTGCAGTAGTTTCTTCAGGAAATTATTCAGGATAGGTTCCAATACTTTTTTTAGCACTAGGCAGATGTCCCCAAAGCAAGGCTCCATATCTCAATTTTGCTATTATCTTAGCCTCAAAGACTCTAATTGCTGGTGGATGATGGCGTTGAGGTTGGAGTCCGAGACATATGGATGAAGTTGCCTTACCAGATGTAACTGGTGGAAGGCATTCCTGGCCACAGCTGACACCTGGATATCCAGGTGCAACTGTGATTCCAGGAGTATCCCCAGGCTTCCCACACAAGGTGCCAGCAGTGGGCGGACCCCGTCAATAACAGATAATATCCCATCAACCAGACAACAAGCATCACTTCTGTGTTGTCGGGCTTCAACCTCAATCATCCCTTATCCAGTCCCACACAGCAGCAAGACAACAGGAAAGCATCAAGACTGCAGTGCCTGGGTCAGATGAAAAGAAGAGTTACAGCTGATTCGTGTGGCTTCTAAAATGCTTTGAGGTATTTGGGGCAAAAGACACTCTATTAAATAAAAGTAAATAGTGCTGTGCTTTGTTTTGTTATTCCTCTTGTAGGCAAAAGAAACTATCTAAACTAGAATTTAGGGACATAGACTCCTGGACACCTCAAGGCTGGAGTTATTTTCATTTATCTTGAGTATTAGGGTTGTACACTAAAACTCACTTTGCTTTTCTTTAGGCAGTTATTGGGACTATATTTTTCTGAACAATGGACCTGACAACCGTCTCCCAATTTTGCAGTAGTGTAACATGATTTGCGTGGTAATATGTTGGAATAAAATTTAAGACACGCAGTGGTGAATCAGAACTACCATACATATTTTCACAGATATTTCTTTCTTTCTTTCTTTCTTTCTTTCTTTCTTTCTTTCTTTCTTTCTTTCTTTCTTTCTTTCTTCATCTAAATCATTGTTTACACCTGTCTGCGTGACCAACAATAAAATAACCTCCATCCCAGAAGTAATATTGTACCCAGTCTTGCCTAGCTACACACACACAGACAAGCTAAAAAGGATAAAACGTCTGCAGTTTCTAGAGAAGCAGAAAGCTGAGATCCCTTCATCTCTTTTAGACACTATTAGGGCTACCTAAATTGTTGTGTGTTTGAGGCTTAGATACAGCTGTAATAGGCACCTTAGAAATTCCTAAGATAGATTGTTGAGACTCAGCCAGCTAGCTTTCAGCCGTGCTCCAGTCTCTATTAGACATGGGTAATTCACTCAACTACACCAGAAGGGTCAGATGGGCCAGAGATATAAAGCTAGATGACAGCTGCCTACTGAAAACAGCATAGCCCATAACTCCTCAAAAACCCTCCTAACTGCCTCATGCACACATGGAGCAGGAGGAGCATTCTGAATTGCTCACTGTTTTAAAAGAAAGCCAGATAACGGATAATTAGATGATATTGTGATGTGTCAATGCCAGTCTGCCAACTTCCATGACTAGTTTATCAGAGTTCAAAAGCAGCCAGACAGATTTCAGCAGAATAGTCTCCACTTTTACTTTGCTTGTGTGCTATCATGTGTACAATGAAGTGCAGTGCAGCCTGAAAGTTTCTCACTTTCTGATTCTAATCCCATAAAGATAGACTGCAAGATGTGGAAATCCACAGTCACTCCAGGCACATTCACGTGAAACTCCTCCACCAGAGTCATGTGTAAGCAATGTAGTAACTGAATCATAACAGATCAGTATGCAAAGGGGTAAAAGATGTTTACTGGGTCAATCTATCTTACTAACTTTTGTTGGTGTTGTGATATATTTTAGCCTTCAAATAAATGTGGATTGGAATTTATTGTAGTCCAAATTAAATCCCACCATCTAAGTTAAAAATCACCAAAAGATGATGATGCCCCATCCCTGACTTTCAGGAGTCTCACTTCCTGACTTCCAATCTGCTCCAAGTCTCCCCAGATGCAGTCTATAATCACCCAACAGCAATCTGCCCAGGCAACCCCCAAAGCCTCCAACACACACACACACACACACACACACACACACACACACACACCCCAATGTCCACAGCAACCTCACCCAAAATCTCCCAAGCACAATCATCCTTCTACATCGGTATATAGCCCCATAAGAGCACTAGCTTCTCCAGAACTTTGGTCAAATCAAAAGCAAGGCAAGCGAGATACACAAACAAAGGAACTGAAGTCAGTTTCAGTCTCTCCCAGGTCAGGGAACAATCTGCAGAGCTTCAGCTGTATGTTTTGTTCAGAGGTTCCCAAACTGTGGGTCAAGGCCACCCCATCTGAAAATGGGGTAATAATCCCAATTGATATACTTTGCATGTCTTTGTTACTGTCTAGGATAATGGGATTATATTTAAGTCTCAAAATGGGGTCACCCAGGCAAAACATTCAGTCTCAGTCCCTAATAGTCAGGCATCTTATCCCCCAACCAACTTAACTTGTAGTTATGTACCTATCTCCTAAAAACTTATCCAATCCTTTTTAAAAACTAGGAGTGTGCACCAGAACCCCATGTCATTTTTGTTTTTTATTTTCGTTATTAAAAAATGTCATTTTGTTATCGTTATTAATGACAATGTAATTTTCATTATCAATTTTTTGTGTGAAAGTACCACAGTTCTGTAAATGCAACCTGACAAGTAGAGCTCTCACAGAACAGAAGAGTTGCAATGCTCTCCCCCAGAACCCCCCTGATTGATTTTGGGAGGCAGCAGGCACTGAGCAATCACAGCGTGCCATGAGACTACTGGGGCCTGCTTGCACTGCTCATTGGCCAGCAATATATCCATCGGATACTGCTGAGCTGCTCACCCCTCCCAACACAGGCACAATTCAAGAGTTCAACTCTGTTTAGGGCTCCTAGATGTCTGCTCCCTCCTCCACATTTTCCCTGCAAAACCCAATTGCCACAGCACTAATAATACCGACAATGATAACGACATTGTCATTTTCATTATTGTTGTCATTATTGTCGATTGTCGTTTTTGTTATTGCAATAACAATAACAAAAATGACAATTTTTATTATTGTTATTGTAAGTCTTGTAAGTATTGTAAGTATTGTAAGTCTTGTTCATGCTCTGGTCATCTCTCGCCTCGATTACTGTAACCTCCTTCTCATTGGCCTTCCCCGGTCTCACCTTTCTCCCCTCATCTCTGTCCAAAACTCTGCTGCCAGGGTCATCTACCTCGCCAGTCGCTTCGACCATGTGCAGCCCCTCCTCTCTTCGCTTCACTGGCTTCCCCTTCCTGAACGAATCCTGCACAAGCTCCTAGTCTTCACCTATAAAGCTCTTCACAACCTTGCTCCCCCCTACCTCTCTGCACTTATCGCCCTCCATACTCCAGCCCGTGCACTTCGCTCCTCCTCTGTCCCTTCTCTCACCCTTCCACGCCTTCCCTGCTCCCCTAAGCGCCTTCGTCCCTTCTCACTTGCTGCCCCCCATGCCTGGAACTCCCTCCCTGTCCACATCCGCCTTGCCCCCTCCCTTCATACCTTCAAATCTCTCCTTAAAACTCACCTCTTTCGCTCTGCTCTGTCTGACTCTTTATCCTGCTGAGCCACTATTCCTATACCTACGATCGGTTTACCCTTATCCTTGCAACATGGACCTGCCTGCTGTCATTCTCATCGTAACCAAGCCAAGTACGTGCACTTGAGACCTCGCATCTTCATGAATGTTAGACCCCTTGTCTCTCCCTCTGTTCCCCTTCCTAAGTCTCTCCCCCAGCTCCTGTCTCTCAGATTGTAAGCCCTAGGGGCAGGGACCGTGTCTATTTTATTACTTTGTAAAGTGCCAGGTACACTGCTGGCGCTATATAAATGTTTGTTAATAATAATAAAATAATAATAATAATGAAAATGACATGCATACCCCTATTAAAAAACAGTTATGATATTAACCTTTACAATGTCCTCTGGCAAGAAGCCCCACATATTAATTGTATGTTGAATGAAAAAATACTTGCTTTTATTTGCCTTAAATCTGCTGTCCATTTGGTGTCCCCTTATGATCTCATAATGATCTCAAAATGTATTATGATAAGAGAAAAATAACAGCTCCCTTTTTACTTATTCCGGACTACTCATGATTTCATAAGTTTCTAACATCTTTCACCCCTCTTAGTCATCTCTTCTCTAAGATAAAGAACCTTAACTTAGGGTGATTTCAAATGTGACGGGGCGCCTATTGTCCCCGTCATAGAATCACCTTTTGATTCCCTGTCGGAATCAAAAAGTAACGTCCAACATACGTGCCGGCTGATTCTGGCAGGGAATCTGGGTGTGTGTGTTGCACGGTGCAACATGCGGCCACACAGCTCCCCCCCCATGCTCACCCAGCCACCTGCCCTTCTGGAGACAGGTGGGTGCAGCGGCCAATCCAGCCACTGCACCCGATTTCGACCTGGGGTCTAGGCCACGGCCTGAAATCAGCGGCGGTTACAGAAGTTACCATCCACTGATTCCGGGCTGTTATTCAATTAACCACGCTTTTGGAGATGGTGCCCGGACCATCCTCGAAAGCGTGGTTAGTTTGCTCACCACTGGTGGTTCACCGTGGTGAACATCTGGCAGCGTGCAAACAGACGTTACGGGACCATCCACCACCACGGGGGATTCACCGTGGTTGAGTGTGGTATCGTAATGTTTGAAAATTCCCATAGTTATTCTTTCCTTATTCAGAAGTCATTCCATGCCTTTGATCACCATTGTTGCCTCTCTCTGTGCTTTTTCCATTCCTACCATGTCAATTTTGAGATGGGCAGAACAAAATTTTCTATAATATTCAAGGACTCTCCATGGATTTATATAATAGCATGATGATATTCTCATCTATATTTTTTATCCTTTCCTTATAATTCTCAACTGTGTTTCCCTTTTTGACCACTACTGCATACTGAGCCAGTGTTTTCAATGAACCATCCACAATGACTCAAAGATTATTTTTCTTAGTGGAACCAGTTCCTAGTTTGGAACGCATTTTGTCTGTATGCATAGTTAGCATTATTTTTTTCTATGTGTAAGGTGGATGGAAACCTCCAGCCCCAAGGTTCTGGAGCACTGCCACTGCCTAAGCCTGACCTCAGCATTGTTTGTTCTCCCAATACTTCCCTCTGTGGTTTTTCCAGCCCTTGCCTGAACCATACCTTTCACAGGAGTTTCCTATGTACTCTAGCCCTGCCTCCCAACTTCCTGATTGGGTACCAGCTAGTATAAAGTGTTGGTTTATGATTCATGGTGCTGGTTTTGACCTATAAAGCCCCATACGGCCTTGGCCTGACTTACCTGCGGGATCACCTCACTCTCCATGCTCTGGAGTGACCGCTGCAGTCCGCTGAGAGCACCCTTCTCAAGGTTCCCCGTGTGGCATTATAGAGAGGGCATTCTCGGTGGCTGCACCGAGGCTGTGGAACTCCTTCCCAATGGAGGCTTGGTTGGCCTCAGACCTCCCTTCCTTCCACCGTATGTGTAAGACCTGGCTCTTCCGCCTGACTTTTGGTGAGGGAGATGGGGTATAGGGTGGGGTGGGAGGTTGGGAGGGGGTGGGTTTTTCTGGTTGTTTGCCTTCTCTTTTAATGTATGGTCTTTGATTTTATATTTTATATATATTTTTATGCTGTAAGTCACCCCGGGCTGCCTGGAGCAGGAGGAGCAGGGTAGAAAACTGTTTTATGAATAAACTATAAAACAATTATAAATAAAAGGCATGCTGGTACCAGTAGGGAGTTAGGCAGAGCAACTCCAGCTATCCTGCTGCTTCATTACTTGGTTCCCATGTATCTAATCTTATCTTTCTGTTCCCTTCTTCCCTTGTGCTTTAGCTCCAGCCTCCCTTACATTCTAGTCCCTGTGTTCTAGTCCTTGATTCCTTGTTTTCAGCTCCCCTTCCATCCATGCCGTTAGTATCCTGGCTCCCTTGTGCTTTTGTAAGTCTCTTGGTTTATTTCCCCTCTGCCTAGTCTCTTGGCCTTTATCCTTGGTGTGCTTCCCTTTTCTCTTAGAACCTTGATGATGAGCTGTATTCACTTCTGGAGATCATAGATCTATAAGGAAGTTTGCTCCCCTTGACCTTGGGGAATGGCTGAGGGGTTTTCCTCCCTTTTCTTTCCTCATAGCCCCCTTGCTGGCCTCCAGATCCCTCCATTCTCCCTTCACCCTTTCCTTTAACCTCCCCCTATCTTCTCCCTTGTGGCTCTTATTCACTATGTCTAGCCTTACCCCCTTGGTCCTTTGCTCTGACCTCTAGTCTGCTTCCCTTTCCCCCTTTGTCTTGCTCCTAAGCCCTTGTCCGTGGCTTTGTCTCCTTTTTTCTTGATGGTCCTGGACTGGTATGTTGACCCCCTATCTCCTGGATGCCCCACACCTGGGGCACTTGACACTATGTGCATCACTTTGTGCTTAATGCTTATCAATATTGAATTTTGTCTGCCATTTTAATACCCATTCTCCTAGGGATCGAAAATTCTTCTGTAACTCTTCAGAATCTGCTTGGGAAATACCTTCCTTGATTAATGTTGTGAAATCTGCAAATTTGGCCATCTCACTCTTCACCCCTTTTCCAGATCATTCGTGAACACGTTAAACTTTACTAGTTCCAGTAATGACCTCTGCAACACCGGGTTGTTAACATATCTGTATTGTGAAAATTGACCATTTACTCCTACCCTCTGTTTCCTATCTTTTAGCCAGTTACCAATCCATGAGAGAACCTTTCCTCTTATCCCATGACTACTTAGTTTTCTCAAAAGTCTTTGATAAGGAACCTTATCAAATACTTTCTGGAAATTCAAGTATTAAAGATTAAGAAACTTTCATCCATATTCTTCTTACCAAGTATAAAAGTGGGCCTAAGGCACAGGGAGCCTGGAGGAAAAAGAAAATTCAGTGAGACGAGTGGAGCTGATTCCTGATTTGCAATGCTGTGGAGATGAGGCAGAGTAGAGGGAACTCCTCCTGCCAAACTAACAAGGTAAGAAAATAGTTGCTGTCCAAGACTTCAGATTCTGGTCTTTTTTTATTTACAGAATGGTTTTTATTTACAGTTTTGCCATTGACTTTAATAGCAGAGGTTTGTGCCCTTTGAGTAAAGCTATGCCTGGGTTCTACAGAGGCAGAGGACATTGGTCCTGTTCATCTGGAGCTTTTCATTTTTATGGTGGTGACAGGGCTCTTGTAAGGGTTAATGTTTGTTTTAGTATGGGAGAAGCATATATGTCCATGGAGAAAAGTTAAAACGAAACTGTGTGGCAATAAAGGGAGAGTAATGTGCTATATGGAAGTAGAAGTGGCAGGAGATTTATAACTGGATTTGTATAGATTGCCATCTATTAAAAAATCAGGTGATGTTACATGCTCTGTAGGGTTGAGGTTACATTAGAAGAGGGGCAATGTTAAAGCATTCACCCACTCCTTTCCCTGCTACCATGGGTTGCTTTTACATTACAAGCCTTTTTTATACGGATCGTGGAGTGTGTGTGTGTGGGGGGAACAGGTGTCCACCACGGTATTGTGGGCAGTGCGGGGGGGGGCAGTGCACAGGTGCACACAGCGATTCCCTCACACATCCCCACGCATCCCCACTCACAGGGCAATCACCGTTTTGGTGAATTACTCCATGAGTGGGTGATGGGTGGAGTTGCGTGGGTCATAAGAATGTGCATGCACCCCCACTCACCTGTCATGGCATGCACACGGTTTATGGACATGTGTGGGTGTGTTTCGTATTAAAAAGGCCACAGTGGTTTGTAGGGTAGGGACATTCTATTAGATTATGCTCAGACTCAGAAGATCCTCACAGCAACTGTGTCAGGCTCAATTTATTTATTTATTTATTTGAATTTACAGGCCACCCCCTCCTGCTCCTGCAGCTGGAAGAGCCTCACAGCATATTAAAAACATAAAAGTATAAACAACAATAAAAGATACAAAGGTACAAGCCTCCCATTAAAACAGCAATAAAATACCCAATGGAGGAAATAAAAACCCTTCCTCTCCCCTTCCCAATCCCCCACCTATCACCCGTCTCTCTCACTGAAAGCCTGGAACAGCCAGATCTTACACTGTCTAATAGGGGTGTGCACCACACCCCCATGTCATTTTCGTTTTTGGTTTTCGTTATTCAAAAATGTCATTTTCGTTATTGTTATCATTTTTGTTATCATTTTTGGTATCATTTTTTATATTGGTTTTGTTATTGGTATCAATTTTTGTTATCGTCATTGATATCATTATTGATATTGGTACCATTTCAAACAAAGATTTTATTTTTTACATACGTATAGTTATTGATTCCTGTACACAACTAATATTTATCTAAATCTAAGGGAGACAGGGAAAGGGGGAAAGAAAACTATCAATTATCTAATCAATTATCTGTATAACTATTCTAATCTAATCTAATCTAATCTAATCTATATGTCTAATATATATATATTCGAAACCCAAGTTCGAGTTCGGTTGGTCGGTTCAGTGGAGTTCGGTTTGGCCAAATCTGGCTGAACATCCGAAAATAGCACTATCGTTACCGATACCAAAATCGATAACTTTTTTTCGGTATCGGTATCATTTGGCCCTGAAACCACCCCTGGTCTCCACCCCTGGTGCCAGGAAGTCTGCTCCTCAGCTGCCTCCCCCTTCCAGACACATTATTCCCATCCAAAGTCACGTTTTTCTCACCCCCGAACTCATCTGAACTCATCTGAACTTTTCCGAACTGTTTGGTCGTTCCAATGTTCGGTTCGGACGTTCGGTTCAGTTGTCTGAACAGACCGAGTTTGGCCCGAACTCCAAACATCCAAACCGCGTCTGCACATCCCTACTACCTATCTATATATAATGTACAGGGGGGAGAAGGGCAGGGAAGGGGAGAAGGTAACATGTAGAGTATGAGGAATGAAAGATATTGGTGGAAATACCAAAGAAAGAAAGAAAGAAAGAAAGAAAGAAAGAAAGAATACAATGAGGACTAGGGAGGATTTTTTATGTGCAAGCACCGCAGTTCTGTAAACACAACCTGACAAGCAGAGTTCTCACACAACAGAGAGAAAAAACTGGCCCTCCCATTATAAATGGTTACAGTGCCCTCCCCCAGAGCCCCCCTGATTGGTTGTGGGAGGCAGCAGGCATTGAGCAATCACATCCATCAGATACTGCTGAGCTGCTCACCCCTCCCAACACAGGCACAGTTCAAGAGTTCAACCCTATTAAGACACTGAGATGTCTGCTCCTTCCTCCCCTCTCTACATTTCCCCTCCAAAACCTAACTGCCACAGCACTAATAATAATGACAATGATAACGACATTGTCATATTTGTTTCTTGCTATTGTTTTTTATCATTTTTATCATTTTTAGTATTGTTTTAGTATCATTTTTGGTATCGTTATCATTATCAATATCATTACCATTATCGGTATTGTTGAATGACGTCTTTGGTATTCTCGGTTGTCGTTTTCATTATCATTGTCATTTTTCTCGGTTGTCGTTTTCATGATTGCAATAATGAAAACAAAACCAACAGTTTTCGTTATTGTTATTGTAATAACGAAAATGACATGCACACCCCTACTGTCTATGGAAATAGGGCAGGTTCAGGGCCAAAAGGACCTCCGTTAGGAGGGAGTTCCACAGCCACAGTGAGGCCACTGGGAACGCCCTCCCCATCGTACTCAGAGGACCCCGAGAAAGGCGTCCCCAGTCGACCACTAAAGATGTATGAACACGGTTCAGAAGTTTAGAGTTTGGCCCGAACTCGGTCTGTTCAGATGACTGAACCCGAACCTGAACTGACCAAACTGAACTTGCTTCCGAATGCCGAAATGATGGAACAGTTCGGTCGGTTCGGATCGAGTTTGGATGGGTTTGGGTGGCAAAAATGTGTCCCTGGAAGGCAAAACGTGACAGGGAGGGGGAGTCAGCTGAGGACCAGACTTCCAGGCACCAGGGGTGGAGAGGCTTGGAGTAGCAGCCAGCCTACCCAATCACCATTCCTTTTCTCCTCAGACCACTAGCTTTGCAGTCTGCGATTGACCACAGGCTAGGCTGCATGGAGCCAATGGGGCTTGCAGTGAGG
>QEPC01000822.1:16516-31188 GCA_003113815.1 Sphenodon punctatus | reverse complement strand
CCCTCCAACCCCCGGCACCCTAACCCCACCCTCCACTCCGAAGGCCTGGGCAAACAGCCAAGTCTTACAGACACGTCAAAAGGCCAATAGGCCCAGGGCCAGGTGAGCCTCCTCCAGGAGGAAATTCCATAACCGCGGCCCATCCCCCAAGAACACCCTCTCCATTGTGGCCCCCCGTTTTACATGGGGGACCTCCAGAAAGGTGCCCCCAGTGGACCAAAAGGATTGCTCTGAGGCACGGAGGGTGAGGCAGTCCCCAAGATATGAGGGGATCATCCCTTGTCCCCATCTTCCCAGGCTCCATTCCAACTCTCCCCCTTTCTCCCACCCATGGCCTTCAATCCCCAGCCCTTCCCCTACCTGTCTCCAATGCCCAACTTGCTCTACCTCCAGAATCCATCCTCCAAACCCTCAGCCATTCCCTGCCTTGGGCTCCAGTCCTTCCACACCCAGTTCCAGTCTCCAACCCCACCTGTGCTTAGAACCATCAGACTCTACCCTCAAGTCTCTCCCTACTGATCCCAGGGTTACTAGACCCAAATATCCCAAATTGTGAGTCTGACTAAGAAATCAAGAGGGGTTTTGTTTGTTTTGTTTTAAATAACCAATCTGGAGTTCTTTTTATTTGCCTTCTGGCCTGAGTATTTAGTCACCTTTGCAAGCTCTTCTCTGCAACCCAAGGACAAGCAACTTGCCTTGTAACAATAAGAGCTGAGATTCCCATAATTTTATCTCAGGTCTCGCAATTTTAGGCTTGAAGAAACTCTTAAAATCATGGGAGTTGAAATCAAAACATATGAGCTGGCAACTCTGTGATCCCCGCATCTCAGGCTTCCTCCTTCTAGCTCTCTCTCTCCCATTACTGGGTCTCGGGACTCGGCACACAATGTTCACAGGTGTGACAAGTGGGGACACATTTTAACCCGTGAATATAACCTGCCTAAATGAAGGTGCCTCATTGTAGCTGGTTTCTGGTTTACATGTGGTTTGGGGGGAAAGCTTTGTCTGTTCTGTGGATCTTTGTTAAAGCTGCTTGTAAGTGAGGTTTAAGGTTGTGACTTGTCTGTCTGCTTTTAAACTAGGAGTTGAATAGCCTGGCTAAATGAAATTGCTGGAAACGCTGCACTTGTTGTTCACAGGTGTGACAACAAGTTTGTAAAGGTTCTTTGTAAATAAACAGGTCTGGAAAGAAGAGAGATACTAGTGGCTAGTCTGTGGTGAGACTCCAAGGTTTGACTCAGACAGAGAATTGTTCTGCTGAGAAAGATGCAATTCACTAAATTTCTGTCTATGTGGGAAAATGAACTTGAATTGACTTAGGGCAGGGACAGTGTTCACTGTATTTTCTTCATTAGTAGCAATGTGGAAACCGCAGTGAACATGGCTCCCTGACTAAGGGGGTGAATTGAATTCCAATTAATCCCTTCTCTACACATTTGCACAAGACCATAATCTCTTATATTTATCAGAATTTATACCCTGCCCCTCCCAAAAGGGTCAGGGCTGTTTACAGAAACAAAAGCACAAAGAGAAAAATAGTAAAAATACAGAATAATACAATAAAATCCCCTAAATCCCTCTACCCACACCCCAAAAACCCACCCAACCTCTATCCTCACCTGCTAAATGCTCTGCCAATAAGACGGTTCTGTATCCCCTGGTGGCAGTGCTTCACACAGCAATGTTCCCATCATTAAGTAATGTAATATCCATCCAATGTTAACCCTGGGAACTCCTTGCTGCTGGGTTATGCCATGCCACTGGCCTACCAATGCCCTGGCTTCACCTACCGTTGTCCTGGCTCCTCCCCTAGGCTCGCCGGCCTTACTGTCCCTCCAACCTCAAAACCCACCAGCCACCCCTGCATGGCAGGCCAATGTCGTGTACTGCCAGGCCCTGATGAAGCATTCCTAGGGGTAGCCCGGTGGCTCGATGTCACTCAGGCTGCTGGCATACAGGTGCCCCCACCACCAGACCTCCCACCAGTACCACTACCAGTACCAGCACTGCCACCTGGATTCTCCCCTATACCAGAGTTCCCCAAGGGATACCTGCCCCTGCTTCTGCCAGTGACCCTGGTGAGGGGTCCTCTGCTCCTCCTGTGGTGGATGTCAGTGCCTCCTCCCACTCCTCCTCTGAGTCTGTCAGAAAAATCAACAAGGACTGAGGGTTCCTTCAGCCTTTGTCCTCAGGTGCTGTTTCCTCTGACTTTGGGTTAGGTTAGGTGACATGGATAGTTCTTAGTATTACTTTAGTTAAAGTAGTAGTTAGATAGAATTAGATGTAGGTTAGGTGTTTGTTATAGTTGGATAGGTATATATACCTACCCAAGAGAGAGAGACTGGTACCTTGTCATGGTTGTGGGAGCATATTTCCCTCCGTCCTGAACATTCTCCAAAACCTTTTCATGGCATCATCATTAACAGATGGAAAAACAAAGTCAGTCCTAACTGGGTCCCCCTGTCCTCCCACCAGCCCATGCTAGAGGTGCATCATCTGCAATCAGCATTAGTCACTGTAGCCCAGCCATACAACGTACGTGATCTCATTTGATATGTCACATGCAGACATTAGAGAGCATCCTGCTCTGGGAAGGCACTGTGTGACCTGAGGAGAAAGATGTTACTTAAAATTCCTCTCTCCTCTGTAATGGGGCACCCACCCAGAAGCAGCATGCAGCAGAGAAATGCAGTTAAGTACTACTGCCATGCCAGGCAGGGGCAGTGGGTGATCTTTTTGAACGTACCCAATTATTTCTCCCCCCTCTATCAGTCACCTCACCATGGGGATATTAATAGAAGCAACATACCAGCCTAAAACATCTACTAGTCTTTTGGAAACTAACTGTATAGTTAATAAGCACCTTCAAACAACAGTAGCAATGCACTAACAATTAAGAAACTCATTAAGAATCCTGATAAGACGGAGGTGATGTTGGTGGCTAGGACAGTGGAGGTGATGGTCCCCTTGTGGAGGGGATCCACCCCTTGCTGGCACCGCAGGTGCAGAGTCTGGGGGTTCTCTGGTCTCCGCCTGAATTGTCAGGTGGAGGCGGTGGCAAAGGGATCCTTTCACCAATTACCAATTACATCTTGTGCGGAGGATCCAGCCATATGTTTCAAGCTCTGACCTGGCCACCCTCATCCATGCATTCATCACCTCAAGGCTGGATTACTGCAACGTGCTCTACGTGGGACTGCCCTTGGTGACGACTCGGAGGCTGCAGCTGGTGCAGAATGCAGCAGCCTAACTCCTGATGGGGACGAGTCATAGGGAGCATATTACACCTGTGCTGCTCCAGGCTCTGCACTGGCTGCCTATAGCGTTCCAGGCCCAATTCAAGTTGCTGTTTTTGACCTTTAAATCCCTACGTGGCCTGGACCCCTCTTATTTGAGAGACCGCCTCACTCCACAGGCCGTGGGGAGAACTCTGCATTCTGCTGGGGGTGCCTTCCTGGAGGTCCCCGGGTGAACAGGGAGGGCATGATGGAGAGGGCATTCTCAGTGGCTGCACCACGGCTGTGGAACTCCCTCCCAGAGGAAGCTCGCCTTGCTCCCAGCCTGTTGGCCTTTCATTGGGTGTATAAGACCAGGCTGCAACACTAACAATTTATTAATGAACCAAACCAGCAGCTCAGGATTTCCCTCATCCCAGCATCCCTCCAAGAATAGCTGCCTGGCTCTGCCCCTTCTGGGGACTGTGGTGAGCAGCAGTCTGATAGGGGGCTGGTGGGCAATCTGCCTATTGCCATTCCCTCCCCCATCTCTGCCAATTTGTCTGAGGTTGACAGACAAGTTGCTGCTACTGGGAGGGACAATGTGGGATGATATAGCTAGTTATCTATGTAGTTCCTATGCAGGCTGTCCGCCATCCTTGCAATCAAAGCTGCCAGCAATGCCTCCTTCTGCCTTGTGTGCTGTCGCCATCACGTGCGGTGCCTTTGGGTGCTTGTGGTGGTGGTGGTTCTGCAGCACCACATAGATCTTCCTTCCTCGGTTCTCTGTCTTTGTAGCCCAGGGCAGCAGTGCCTTCGTTTCCTGTTTGCATGGTCCAGGCTCAGGTCGCAGGGCTGTCCTCCATGTTGCACTCACTGAAGCCAGCAGTAGCAGCAAGAGCAACACCAGTCTCCTCCGCCTTGTGTATTGTTGTCAGTTCAGTTGTTGGCAGTGTCTTCTTTTCCTGTTTGCGTGGCCCCGTCTCCATGTTGGCATCGGTCTCCCTGTGTATGGAACTGAGACTGAGCAAGCTGGAGCTGATTACTGAATAGCTGCTGCTAAACAGGTCTTCTTCCTATTATTTTGTGGGTTTCACAGTCTCCTCCTCCTCCGATACAGAGTCCAGATTCTCTTCTGGAGGCCAAGAGGGTGTTTCCCCAGTGCCTGGCTTGGAAAAATCACCTCATTTCTCTTAGGGAGGAAATGTTTTTTCATGCACAGGAAGGAAAATCTCTCAAGGCTGACGTTTGAGAGAGGCAGATGCGTTTTCTTCCCAGAATGTTTCCTATGCAACTGAACACTCTCTCAGAAGGGTTGTAACTGGGAGGGCATCCGAGGTGTGTTACTTTTAGTTGGTACAGTGGAGACCAGGCAGTCCTTTGTTCTTTCCAGTACTGCAATGGATGATTACCACAATAATGATGCTCTGTGTAAGCCTTGACCAGATCCTCCACCTCTTTCCTTGCAGCTGCACAGTGGGCCTCCTCTGTGTTGGGCATAGCGGATGATGTGATGTTGTCTTCTTCTTTATCGTCTGAGGAGGACAACTGTTTCAATGGTGCAAGTGCCATCTGGCTTCCAATTTCAACTGCTGGTTCTTCTGTTCTGCTGTGCTTTCTCTGAGTCGTGACATGGGTGGATGCCCTGGATGATGATGATGCTGCGCAAGAAGCCACCCCCGCTTGCACTCCATCTTCTTCATGTGTCTGCTGTTGCAGTAGTAGCTCCTGCAGTTTGATTACTACCTCCTTGTTCTGGCTTGAAGCATACTTCCTTTTTTGTGCTGGTCATTTGTAGCGAGGGTCGAGGGCAAAGGAGACCCAGCTGTGGCTTGCCTCTTTCATTTCAGAAAGGTAGGGGCTGGCTCTGAGGCCTTGAAGCAGTTTCTTTGCTAATCATGCTGTGATGTCCCTGTCTGCTGCCTTGAACCTCTCTTCCATTTCCATGTTTTTTTTCTCTCCAGGAAGTGAACAAGGTAAATGTGCTCGATGAGAGTTGTATCTGCGCTGCTGACTCAATTTCTTGCTTCATGAAATGGTTTCAGCAGTGCTACCATGTCCTCCATCAGCATCCATTTTGTTGTGATTAGGTGGGTCTCCACATCTCTATTCAGTGCTTCCGGCCCAATCAGGTAAAGGTCCTGGATAGTCATCGATTGGACCAATGGCCTGTTCATCATGACTAAAGTAGAATTCCACTTTGTCCACACCTCCTGAATCACATTTTGAGGTGGCAGGGATAAACGAGCTTGGGCCTCCCTAAATGCTTGTCGTGCTGTGTCAGAATGGTGGAAATATCTGCAGAGGTGTCAGCATCTGGCAACAAGCTCCTTCATGTCTGGGTCGGCGCTGGACACACCTTCAACTAGGTTGATGCAGTGCACAAGGCATGGAGCTCGAGTGAGATGGGACTGATGCACTGCATTGGAAATGTTCTTTGCATTGTCTGTGACTACAAAGCCAACCCACACTTTACATGGCTCCAGCCAGTCTTTCAGAATGGCTAAAAGTTCATTGAAAATGTTCTGTGTGGTGTGACTTTCATCAAAAGGGGCCAGGCGAAGAAGAGCCTGCCTTCATCCCAGGCTGCTCTTCTCCCTGTACAACCAGTGAATGGTCACGGTGAGATATTCCCGATGGGTGACCCTGTTTCACAAGTCCATGGTGAGATGGACTTTCCCCCCATCTGCTTGCCTCAAAGCTCCCTTCACTGTCTTGACTGCTTCCATGTACAGTTCCAGCATGGCTTTGGTGGCAAAGTACACCTTGTTCGTGACTTTCCATCAAGGTAAAAAGACTTCCATAAACTCCCAAAAACCCTGTCTCCACAAAGGGGAATAGGAGCATATTGGATGCAATCCACACGGTGAATTGAGCAACAAGTGTGCAGGCCTGTGAATGTGATGCCTTAGAAGGGGTCTTCTTTTCATAAATCTCTTCAAACATTATCTAAAGAGATGCTGCTGGTGACATTGGTGAACGTGGGACTGCCCATGATGACTCCTGTGAAGAAGAGGAGGTTCTTGCCACTAGAGACTGCTGTGAGTGGGCTGCTGCAGCTGGAGCAGCAGCTCCTGCTGCTGCAGTAGTAGAGACAGGGGAGACAGACTGCTTCTGGAACTAAAGTAGGGCAGCACCATGTTTACTCTTCAAATGTGAGCTCATCATTGTGGTACCCAACTTTTCAAAGTCTTTCCCTTAAGTGGGCCTTGCAGTAATTGCAAATAGCGATATCTTTATTGCCTCCCTCAATTCACAGTGATTCCAGACCCATGACCTTCCATGTGCTGGTCTTTTTCCACTGCTTCTCTTTGGGATCTCGGGAACAACGAGCTGTGCAATGTCATTGTCATCGTTGGGCTTCAAAAACAAGGGACTACTGTTGAACGTGGCCCCCTTTTCATGAATCTGTCCATCATTCCTCCAACCTTTTGCAACCTTGAGGATGGAGTAGCTGTAGATTTGGAAGCTTATGTGTGTATGTGTGGGGGGGCGGGAGCACCAAAGGAACAACTGCTGCAAGATGCCATGGGCACAGAAGTGCTGGTGGTGCCTGCCTGCCCCAGGAGAAGTTGAACAACGCTTCTTCTTGGTAGGTTTGTTGGGTTACCGTTCTTCCCCTGATCCCTCCGAGAAAGCCTCGACAGTCTCATGATGATGAGCATCATCAGAATCAGAATCACTACTATCAAAGAGGTTCTGGGTGACAAGTCTAAGTTCCAAATTGCATAGAACGTCTTCCTTATCTGCATCCTCATTGTGACCTGTCTCTGCGTCTCCTTCAACAGCAACAAGGACTCCTCCCTCTGGCGTGGTGTATGGACTGGGAGTCCCTGGACAAGTTTCATGCTCATCCATCCTTTCCTCTGAGCAGGTTTGTGGGTCATTTATGCTTTTCTTTGCGAGCACGACATCTTGAAGAACGACAGCCACCTCCTTCCTACGCTCCTCTGTGGTGGACACACCAGACAACACCAGGTGCTCATCTGTTGTTTCTTCTTATGTCCCAGGACACATGTGTGTCAGGAGAATGGACAGGAGGGGCAGCAGTAGCTTTCTTCTTCTTCTTCATCTTCATCTTCATCTTCATCTTCATCTTCATCTTCATCATCACTGTGTTAATTGCACGCACACGTGCGCAGTGCCACACACCCTCCCCGCCAACCTCACTGTCAAGTTGATGGTCAATCTGCATTTAGGACTGTCCTCCTCATGAAGAATGAAGATCTTCAGTGACCACTGTACCTCTGCAAGAACTGGAGTACTCCAGGTGCTTGTGTCGAGGTCAAAGAAGGACAGCAGCAACAGGGAAACAACAAGACACTCTGTATACAAAGTTAATATTTTCAGATTTATTTATTTATTTATTTATTTTTAAATTACTCCAAAAACTGAGTCAGCTACATGGAGGGGAAAAAAACCCATTTTAAAAAAAGTTTTTCTTGGAATGTCAATGTAACTGGTGGAACAGCTCTTATAAGAACCTGGGGGTCTCTTTTATTATAAGGGGTACATGGACACAACATGTAACCAACAGAGCATGTGTAGCTAAGGTGACTGCCAAAGCCCTCTGGAAAGCACACAATATTTCTTTTGGAACTCCTGTATCTTCCATACTAGGGACTTTTCTGGCCAAAGTATTACCTATGCTGACCTTTGGTGCTGAGATAATGACAGCCCCAGATCATGTAGTATTGGAGAGAGTGAAAAAAAATTTTTTAAGGAGGATCCCAGTATTCCAGGTGCAGTGCTCCGTGATGAAATGGGCTCACTTTCGATTGACCATTATGTAAGGTTGGTCCTCTTGCAATACTGGATTAGGCTATTAACAAGTTCTCCTGAATCGCTGCCATTGCATTGTCTGATGAAGCAGTTGAAACATGAGGGATCTAGGGTATATCCCTGGATAAGGTATTGGGCTGTATTATTGAGGAGGTTGGGTCTGTCTCTGCAGGGTCTCCAGGGCTATACTATTGCGGAGATAAGGCAGATTATACTTCAGAGCTCTAAAGATATAACAGTGCAGGAGGATATCTCATTCTTGGGGGAATGAGGGTTGCACCTACGTTGGCAATTGGGAAGAAATATTTTGGCAAGGAACCGTATTTAGTCCTATTAGAGAACAGACGATTGAGGCGTTATTATACTCTGCTCCATTTTGAACTACTAGATACTGCCGTAGTGCAGGGAAGATATGTGAAGACCTCGTATAGTGAACGTAAAAGTCTTTGTTCACTAGACGAAGTAGAAACAGGAGAGCATATGGTGATGAAATGTCCATATTATCGCCATCTGAGGGAGACCTGGTTAGCCCCGCTAGTGTTGGATAAAGGGATGAATTCTGTTGAATCCTTTATTTTTCTGTCCACCCTAACACAACTCAATCATTTTCAGGCCGCTGCAACATTTTTGCTTCTGGCCCATAGAAGACGGGCTGTTGTTCATGCACATTTAAATACCCAAAGGCAAAATTTTAGAGTGGGTATACATGGATTAGGACCCAAATAAATTAAGGTAGATTTGATTGGATTAGAAGTATATAGGTGCATAAGATGGTTTACAGGACTTTGCATTGTGCTGGGTTGGGATAAAGAGGGGATTGAGATAAGATCCGTTAGTGGAATCTGGATCTTCTTCAATCTATAATGTATAGCATGTTACTGGGCAGCTATGTTGCTAATGTATAATTGTAGCCTATGTATGTTTTGGTGGGATTGCTATCAGAATGGATAACTATGACCTTGTAAATAAATGACGGTTCGCTGTGTATGTATATATGTATGTATGTATGTATGTACGTGTTGGCGGGACCAGCATGCACAATTATAATTTTTGCATAATACTGATGTTTTTTATATGCTTTGGCCATGGCAGAGGCCTGTGCCCAATAAATGAATTGAATTGAATTTTAAGAACCATGAACTTTGGCTACCATTCAGACTAAGTAAACTAGATGTTTTCCAGAATGCTTTCACAATATCTGTAAAAAAATAGATTTTGTTCTTCTCTTGATAAATGGAATCAATCACTCGCATACAGTAAAATCAAATGTTTGGAAAAATCCCTATGCCAAACTGAACTCATGCCTTGACAATGCAGAAAACCATGGATTGACTGGTTCAATTTTTGAATTGTTTTCTGAAGCCTGCTAAGTTCCGCTTCCAGCTGAAAGTATCTATTCTCTGGTCTTTTGATCAAATCAGAGAACAGTATCTTGCAGCTGGGAAAGGATTGTATGATATGTGAGAGATCAGCTTGCTTGTCTCTCATCAGATCAAAACCTCTGGTTCAACCCACATCATTCCCACCACAGTGGATTACAATTCCAGAAGAAGCTGTAACAGATCTTCTTCTCCTAATCTCTTCCAGTTTCAGAAGAATTTCATACCTTCTCATTCCTCCTTTTCCAAACCAGTAGATTTTATAAATTTGGTTGTCAGAGGAAAAGTCAAGCCTCTTTTCCCTGACAAACTGCTGCAATTGTCTAACATATGAATCTCCAATAATCTGGATTACTTTCTCCATACTTATTGTAGTGAGGATGATGCAATCTGATTTGCAATGAATTTGCCACAACAGTTTGCAGTTCGCACTCAGATAGACACAGGTGTCCTCCAACTCCAAAGTACTGTAGAGAAATAGTATAGAATCTGAGGCGATACTTACTACTATGATGACAACGATGACTATTATTATTATTATTATTATTATTATTATTATTATTATTATTATTATTATTATTATTATTATTATCAAGCATTTATACAGTGCCAGAAAAGTAATGGAATAGACACTGTCCCTGCCCTAGGGCTTACAATCTGAGAGATGGTGGGGGATGGGGGAGATGAAGAAAGGGGAACAGAGGGAGAGACAAGGAGGGTAACATTCATGAAGATGCGATGTCCCAGGTGCACATGCATGGTTTGGTTACATAAAAAATGATGGATGGATGGTCCCTGTTGTGAGGATATGAGTACAGATTGTACTGCAGGGAGGGTATCAGCAGGAGTTAGGTGAGGGGAGCGAGGAGTCGGGGAGGGCAGATAGGAAGAGGTGGGTCTTGAGGAGGGATTTGAAGGTACAAAGGGAGGGGGAGAGGTGGATGTGGACAGGGAAGGAGTTCCAGGTGTGTGGGGCAGCTAGGAAGAAGGGACAAAGGTGGTAAGGGGAGCAGGGGAGGCATGGGAGAGCGAGAGAGGGACAGAGGAGGAGCGGAGTTCACAGACTGGAGTACAGAGGGAAAGAGCTTTATAGGTGAAAACTAGAAGTTTGTGCATGATTCGTTCAGGAAGGGGGAGCCAGTGAAGAGAGGAGAGGAGGGGCTTCATGTGGTTGAAGCGATGGGCGAGGTGGATGACCCTGGCAGCAGAGTTTTGGATGGAGATAAGGGGAGAAAGGGGAGAGCAGGGGAGGCCAGTGAGAAGGAGATTACAGTAATTAAGGTGAGAGATGACCAGGGCATGAACAAAGGTTTTGGCAGAGGAGACAGAGAGAAAAGGGCAAATCTCAGCAATGTTATTGAGGGAGACGCGACAGGATTTGGCAACAGAGTCGATATAGGATTTAAAAGAAAGGGTGAGTCAAAGATGAAGCCTAAGCTATGGGCTTGTGGAAACAGGAAGGATGGTGACCCCATTGATGATGATCGACAGGGAAGAGGGAGAGGAAGGATGAGGGGGGAAGATAAGGAGTTCAGTTTTAGCCATGTTGAGTTTGAGTTGACGTTGAGACATCCAGGTAGAGATATCAGAGAGACAACTGGTGAGGCAAGCTTGACTAGATGGAGAGAGAGGGGGAGTAGACAGATAGAGTTGAGTGTCATCAGCATACAGATGATATTGGAAGCCATGGGAGGCAATGAGTTTGTCTAGGGACAGGGTATGGATAGAGAAAAGGAGAGGGCCAAGGATAGAGCCTTGGGGAGCACCAACTGAGAGTGGAAGGGAGGAGGAGGTGTAGCTGGCAAAAGACACATTGAAGGAGCGGTCAGAGAGGTAGGAGGCGAAACAGTCAAGGACAGAGCCATGGAAACCAAGGGAGTGAAGTGAGTCCAGCAAGAGTGAGTGGTCAACACTATCAAAGGCAGCAGAGAGGTCAAGGAGGACAAGAATGGAGTAGAGGCAATTAGATTTAGACATAAGAAGATCATTGGTGATCTTAGTGAGAGCGGTTTCAGTAGAGTGAAGGGGGCAGAAACCAAATTGGAGGTGGTCAAGGGAGGAGTTGGCGGAGATGAAATCCAGGCAGTGGGAATAGAAAACATGTTCAAAAAGCTTGGAAGCAAAAGGAAGGAGTGAGACAGGATGGTAGTTACAAGGGTCAGAGGGGTCAAGGGTGGACTTTTTGAGGACAGGAGAGGCAGTGGCATGCTTGAAAGAGGTGGGGAAGGGGCCAGTAGAGAGGGAGAGGTTGATGATGTGCAGGAGGGAAGGGTCAACAGTAGAAGCAATGGAGATCAGGAGGCGGGAGGTGATGGGATCAAGGGGGCAAGTGGAATGGTTGGTGGAGGAGAGCAAAGAGGAGATTTCCTCAAGGGAGGTGAGAGGGAAGGAGGGCAGGAGAGAAGGAGGGGGAGGAGCGAGAGGGGAAGGAGTAGGAAGAGGAGAGGAGTGGGAAGCGATGTTGAGGCAGATCTTGTCTATCTTGGAGGTGAAGAAGGAAGCAAGGTCCTGAGCAGAAAGGAAGGAGGAGGAGGACAGGGGGGCTTGAGGAGGGAGTTAAAGGTGGAGAACAGGCAGTGAGGGTCCCAAAAACAGGATTCAATGCGGGAGGCATAGTGATGCTGTCTAGCGAGGGAGATAGCAGAAGTAAAGTAGGAGAGACAGAATTTGAAATGAAGGAAGTCAGCATGAAAGTGGGATATGCACCAGAGGCATTCAGCAGTACAGGTGCAGGAGCAGAGGTGGCGGATATTGGAGGTAAGCCAAGATGGGGGTGGGCGGGGTAGGAGGAGAGTGGGGAAAGGGATTCAAGGGTGGAGGACAGAGAGGCATTGAGAGCAGAAATAGCAGAGTCAGGGGAGGAGGAGGAAGAGAAGACTGAGGGGAGACGGGGGAGAGAGAGGAGGCAAAGTCCAGGGGGTTAATGGCCTGTAGGTCACAGAAGGGGCATGGAGACAGAGAAGAGGAGGGGGGGCAGTGGGAGACATTGAAAGAGGCAAGGAAGTGATCAGAGATGAGATGAGGATCGAAGGAGAGATCAAAGACAGAGCAGTTCCTAGAGAAGATGAGGTCAAGAGAATGGCCGTTAGCATGGGTGCAGGAGGCGGTCCAAAGGTGGAGGTTGAAGGAGGAGGCTAGTGAGGGGAAGCGAGCGATGGAGGGCTGAGAAGGGACATCAACGTGAATGTTTAAGTCACCGAGGATGAGAGTGGTGGTATCGTCGGAGAGGAAGAAAGTGAGCCAGGACTTGAATTCAGAGAGAAAGGAAGAGAGAGCGCCAGGGGGGAGTAGATGACAGCGACACAGAGATGGAGTGGGGAGTAGAGGCACACAGAGTGAACCTCAAAAGAAGGGAAGGGGGGGCAACAGTTGGCAACCTCTTGGCAATGATTGGTATGGCACCGGTAACCTGGGGAGACAAAGGATACAGGGGAACTCCTGGAGCCAGGCAGAAAGAGCCCTGTGGGCGGCTCATGGTGCTGCTGTCTGACTACCAGGCTGAGCAAACCAAGCACCCCAGCTGGCCTGGCAGCAACCAAATATATATATATTTAAAACAAACCTGAATATGCTGCCCCTGCCTGGAGGCAGCCTGGTAACCTGGGTAAAACAAAACAACTTGAATCAACCATGACAGACTGCAAGCAACTGCGATCCTGCACACCAAAAGCCAGCCAACCCATCAGACACCACGTTGATTCTTCAAACACACACACACACCACCACCCTCTGGGGCACCCTGGCATGGAGGGAACTTAACTTCTGGAGCCAGGCAGAGAGAGCCCTCTGGGCGACTCATGGTGCTGCTGTCTGAGTCACTGCCAAATCAACCAAGCAGCTGTAGCCAGCAAGCAATGTGCATTGACCCTATGCACAGGCAGGCCAGGACAAACCATACCATGCTATGCCCCCCCGCCCCCCCCCCCACTGCAGCCCAGCCAACTACTCAGTTAGCAGCATAGCAGCACACAGCCAAATTCACCAGAGAATAGAATAGTTCTGGGAGGTGTGTGGCACTTCTCTTTCTATTGACTGCAGCCTTGTACCAATCAAACTAGCCATCGGGCTTGGCCAGCAAATCAATTCAAAATCTGCCTTACNTCTGAGAACACGAAATAAGAATTCAATGTAAATTTGAATATTAGCTTGCCACAGTAATACAAGTGAGCAATAATGTCAACCTAAGTTATATATATTCAGAAATTCTTTCATCTCTATAGGAACACATCTGAAATAGTTTGATATAAGCCTTCATCAAGCAAGAGCATGGGTGTCATTTGAACTACCTAGTTTTAGTCACTTATTTTTTCTACTTTGTTTTCATTAACTGTGATAAGCTATTGATTTTTTGACAGCAGCTTCCCTGATGCATGTTACAGATTATTTCAGGGAATCTTGCTAAATCTCCTGTATATGACATATTGCTTAAATGTTGTGTTGTACTCTGACAAACTATGCCTGAAGTTGATTGAAGAACACCCACTGTATAGAATACAAACTGGGGCAGATTACTGGAACATTTATATACGGAAGCTCTTCATTGAGCTATTAAAAGGAAGAGTGTATTAACCCACCAGAAAGAACATAGAGGCCTTATAGCCTCTGACACCTGCTATGCAAACTCCTGTTCCCAGAACTTGCTTGCAAATAATATGTAGGGATTTCTGAGTCTGACAAGTGTGTGTCAGAAAGCCAATGAATGGCAGACTTGAGAAAGAGGATGGAAACTTGGGAATTTACCATGTAATTCTCTGCTCCAATGTTCAACTCTCCCTTGTCTCCCCCTCTCTTGTCTCTGTTAGATTGTAAGCCCCCTGGAGTAGGGACCTCTCTATAACGACTGAGTGTACAGTGTCAGGTACACTGCTGGAGCTATATAAATAACTATAATAATTAATTAATACATAAAAATAATTGATCCAAAACTTAAGAAAGACTTTGGTCCAGTTGCGTTTAGCCCTGTCACTTCTTATTTGCTAAGAAAAACAACCCACATCTTTACAGATTATGTAGACTCTACATGACAATCACTTTTCACCTGGGAAAGCTGCAATATCAAGAGTTATCTGAATTGCTTATAATAGTGACAAAACAAAAAGAAATTTAAGGAAAAGTGGATTGAGAAGAAGTAAAGGTGGGTGGGAAAATCAATTGGGGAAAAAAAAGGTGGGTGATCTGGGTTCAAATCCTTGTTTTGCCATAGGTTTACCTTGGGCAAGGAACACTCTGTGAAGCAGAAATACTCCTGACCTACTTATTCAGAAAGATGTGACGATCCATATTTAATCACTGTATA
>QEPC01000822.1:5784-16416 GCA_003113815.1 Sphenodon punctatus | reverse complement strand
AGCCATGTTCCAAAAAAATATTCATTCAGTTAGTCTTCATTTACTGCCACTTCTTTGCATATCTTCAAATTCTCTTTTCTGCTTTCCTTGACTTTTGACTCTCCTAATTTTCTCATCCCCTCTCATGATAAAACAGATGTGACAGTGGCTTGCCTTTGCTCGCTGTGGCCCACTTGGACCAGACCTTACCTGCACATCTGTACAGGCATCACCAGATGTTGTCCTGGGATTGCCCCCAGATTGTGTCGATGGCTAGCCTGGAAAACCTCTCAGGTCATGGCCCAGGCTAAGGCCTTCCCAACTGGGCCAAAGTGGGTCAAAGTGGGTCATCACATTTGTTTGGGCTGGTAGACACAGTCTAGGTCGGTGACCACCATGGCTGACTGCCATAGCAGGGGTTAGGGTGCTGGTCGCAGTGCGGGAGGGCAAGCCTGGCTGTCTGCATGTTCATGTTCCTCCCTGCCCTTCCCAGACCCCAGTTGTGGGCATATTTGTTCTACGGCCTCACCCGGACTGGACTTTTTCCACCCCAAGCCAGATTGCCACCACATCACAGTCATGTTTATTTTTGCCCATTGTTTTAGAAACAATTTTTTACATAAAAAGATCTGTAATACTAATATTCAGGACAGAGACAGTAGAGGGAGAAGTGTGAAATAGGGAAAAATATTATAGACAGTACTAGCTAAAAATAGGTGGAAATTGTCTGTCATTTAGTTGTTATTGTTCTGACTGGACTTTTAAAAGGTTACATAAATTACTTTTCTATTAGAGGTCAACTGAGTGATTACCTAGTTAAGCGACAGATAAATCCCTCATAGTAATTCTGCCCCAGTGCAATGGTTTCTATGGCTGCACAGGCCTAAGCCAATCAGGCTTTATTTCCAGGCAGACAGCAGAGGTGATGTAATTGTAGGGATGGGATACCCTGTGTTGGGTTTGCATACTCCAAATCTGACACTGGGCAACATGCACTGGAGGGCAGATTTTCAGAGGCAAAATAACGGCACCTTGGCCACTTTTAGATGAGCGGCCTTGGAAGCACATTCTTCAACACATCGGGAGGAAAAGCCGCATGGGGTGTATTTACATGCACGGGAAGTGGTCGTCCGCCATAGCAATACGCGGTACACGCGGCATCTTTGAAGACACGGGAGCCCATGTGTACCATCGATTCCTATGGTGTATGGCCACTTCCGGTGTGTGTAAATGCACCCCATGCAGCTTTTCCTCCCAGCGCATTGAAGAATGCGCTTCCCAGGCTGCTTGTCTAAAAGTGGCCACAGTGATCTAACTTCCATTGAAAATAAAAGGTAAATAAGCACTTAAATGCCATTTTGGCAAATTAAAATCTACCATTTAGTGTCTAATTCTACAAAACGTCTGAAGAAAAATTGATCAACAACCCCACATGGTCTTTTGGGGGGGGATGGGTTAAGGGTTAGGATCTTTTTTATTCCTTCCATTGTATTGTTTTTATGTTTTTAATGTTTTATTATGCTTGTAAGCCGCCCTGAACCGCTGTGCAGGAGGGGTATTAAATGTATTAAATAAATAAATAAATAAATAAATAAAATAAAATTTTCATTTTTCATTTCATTTCATTTTTAATTTATACCCCGCACTCCCTCGCAAAAGCGACTCGAGGCGGCTTACAAAAAATGAAATATACAACAATATAAATTCAACATAATATAACCACAATATAAATTCCATGTAACAATTTCATATACACATAAAGAACAAGACCTCACAATCAAGGTCATCCCCAACACTCCTCAAACCTCTCCTGCTGCCACCAGGAGGGGAAGAGGGGGCCCTTCCCCCCACCCCTTCCGCTCTCACCAGGAAGGGGGGGAATAACCAACTCCACAGACAGCTCCCAAATTTTCATAAATTTTCATAAATTTTCATAACATAACAGTATCTGGTAAGAGGGCCAGGTCAAAGGAATTCCAGATAACTAAAATATTTAAAGAAATAAACCCATTTGAAATAAACTCAGTTGATAAACCCATAGGAGACAAACATTAGAAAGAGATTCTCAGTCTAAGAAAGCTGAGTTCTCTTCCTAGCAAACAAGGGCAGATCATAAGCAGTTACTGAGCCTTGGTCACTTTCACTTATTAGGTAATTATAGTCAGGCATCGCAGCCAAGGTTTGTGGCCCATGGTACATAAGGGAATGGTGCAACCGACCACACATCTGACTGATTGACTGACTGACTGACTGACTTCAGCTGAATGGGTCAAGTGTGGATTTGAAGCTTGATGGAGTATAGGCAGCTGTCATCTAGTGGGGGAATGTTCAGGGCTTGCACTCAAAATTTTAATAAATGCAGTTGTCTGTCAACCACTGCCCCTATAAGGTAGATATAGAAAAAGGCATGGACAAAAAAACACTACAATGACAGCAGTCCTATATGAGAAATCTTTAAGCAACAATATTTGCTCTGTCTTTGAGGGGGGACGGGAAGGCTAAAGTAATTTCAGGAGTTAACAGAATTTTACTTGGAACTGAAGGACAGGCTCAAGGCAGGAGAAGTAGTATAAGGAGTAACTGAAGGGACAAGGGTGAGAACACATATGTAGGGTGTTTGGAGCGGGGGCAATGAAGAGTATTTGTTTATAGCTAGTTTGGCCCCACCAACCAGAGTAGAGTGTCAGGAGAGCACAATGTTTTCTTTATAATGCAGTATGTATACAATGTTTGGGGCATTGCTAGGAATCCCAGGTAGCATATCCCTCCTAGCAATTCCCTTTCCTGTCATTCCACTGATCAGGCAGAAGGTCTTGACAGCTGAATCTCTCTCTTGCTCTCGGGTACGCAGAAACTCATTTTCTCGTGTTTTTCACCTCTCTCAAATTTGTTCTCTTAAGGTTTTAGCTTTCCAGAACTTTAGGGAAGGAATGTGAATTATTTCCACTTGTTTACTGACCTGGGACTTTTAAAAAATCAGTATTTTTGCCTATTTGCCTATTACTTTTGCCTAAAAGTCAGTACTTTTGCCTATTAAGAACTTTGGAGGAAAGTCATAGCAAGTATAGGTCAAATTTGTGAATGTATCTCCAGACCAGCTTTGGGAAAACCCCTAATTAAAACTGAACTTGAAAAAATAATTAGAACAACATATTTCATGGGATGGAAATTAGAAAGGTTAAAATATTCAGAGTATAAACATTTTTCTGTCCATCTGATAATGGCAATCCATTACTAAGCTTCATCCATATGTTTTTGATCTTTCTAACTTACATCCCTATCTTCACATATATCACTTTTCAAAAATCAATATGACTGTCTGAATGAAAATATACAGCAGAGAAAAGCAGAGAGGAAGAGAGAAAATAAATGGGAGCAGAAAACACTACATGCAAATGGAAATATTCTGAGAATTCATAGACTAATTTTTCTTTTTAATTACCTGACAAGGATAATCAAAAAGCTGCTGAGTTTGGGAAACATTTAAAATGACAGTTGATTTATAAATGGGGAACAAGAAGCATTTGCTTACTTGTGAATTGCCTTTATAAACTGCTAAGATTTTTGTGAGCTTCCAGTTAGCAGAGAAAAATGGAAATATACCTTGGAATAACTCTAATATTACAGCCAAATTTAACTGAACTGCAAGTAGGCTGTCATGTTACATTGTTGCTATTATGTATAATGAACCAAGAGAAATATTTTAAATACTTGCTCTCTATATAGTGTGGTGTACTGAGCACTTTCCATGAGATTCTCAAGATGAAGTGACATAACCTGAATATGTCTACAATCTTCAGCCATTAGTACAGGTTGTGAACAAGCACTGTGGATTTGTTCCAGCTGCCTTTAATAATTTCAGACAGTTGTAGACTGCGTGACTTGGTGAACTAGTGAACTGAGAGGAGGTTTGTAATGATTATGTATTTTGCAGTGAAATTTTGGGACCGTTTGAACATCTTGATATCCTAAGAAGAGGGTGTGGTTGTCATATTGGTTTGAAATGAAACAGATGGAGACAAATGATGCAATCCATCCATGAGTGTCAATAGCTACGCTCTCATTGACTGAGATCTTTCTAATTTATGGAGTTAGGACTGTGCTCAAAATAGTTAAGAAGATAACTTTTAATGGACCAGCATTGGCCACACACCTTCCTTGGGCAAATAAAAAGTCATAGCTGTATATCCAGAAACAGAGATCACCAAATGACTGGTTGTGATTCCTAGTGAAGAGTCATGCTATTTACTGAGGGGTTCACGATCCCATTAATTTGATATTGATATTTGATATTGTATATACACTTTTCATATCACCATTGACATTGTGATTATATTTAAGTGTCAAAATGGAGGCATGCAGGCAAAAAGCTTGGAAATACAGTCCTAAGGAACTGGGATTCCTCGGTTTTCAATTAAGTGTGAGGAGTGCCAATGGAGTTGAATGGTTAAAGCTCTTCCAGTGGTTCACAAATTTGTTTTAACCAGATTAGAGTATATTTTGTTATGTTGGGGGGCAATAAGGCCGAATGCTCTGATTGGTTAAAGAAATCCTGCTAAAATTTGTGGGAGGCAGGTCAGATGACCATTAAGGGCAGGGACTCATGTTCACTGCTTTGCCACCATTAGCAGCAATGGGGGAAATGCAGTAAACATGGGGTCCTGATTAAAGGCAAGAACAGTTTTAACATTAATGATGGTCAGCTGCATGCCTTGGGTACTGATTAGCTGTGAGGGAGGGTCCTTTTAACAACCGTGCTTTTGATGAGATGTGAGGTGAATGAATACCTTTTTATTGTTAATACCTAGGATTGTTGAGTCTTGCAGAGGCATAGTGAAAACACTGAGGCAATCTGGGATTGTTTATGATAATGTTTCTTTTTGCATCATATACCCGGTATTGAAAGTGGTGTCTTTATCGCTGGAAGAAGAAAATGTTTACAAATAGGAACACTGGGATAACACTAATTAGCATTAAATTGTTAACACACAATGCAATTTGCATTCTCTACGCCTTGATTTAATTAATGAACTTCTTCCATCCCCATGTCACTTTAGCAGATATATTCCCTGTAGACATGATCTGACCTAGAAACCTCTTTTATGGAACCTACTGACTTAAAAGACAAAGTCAGGAAAGCAAAGACAGAAAGTAGAAGGAAACAAAAACAATTAAACCAAAGTTTCTTGGACATGATACTGTCTTACTGCACAGCACCACCTTCTGGCAATATGTTTTACAAAAATATTTGGGGATTATTTGTTCTAGTTCATTTTAGTGTAAATCCCTAATGCAGTTTTACCAAAAAGTAAAATACACGATGGATAACTGAGCAGGGCTGTATTAAAAGGATGGGGAGGGCCCTCTGCGAAGGCATACTTTGAGGTCCCTTGCATGGACGAGCACATGTCTGCTCTTCCACAAACACCTGGGGTTTTTTTTGTGTGTGGGGGGGTCTTGTTAAACTGTTAATGCACTTACTGTCTTGCAATTCAAGGCAGTAAAGGCAGTAAATCTCATGGTTTATATTGAGAATCAGACTAGACTGACACACATCCCTGCTAACTGACTCCAAGGGCGTCCCCTGCCCTCTCCCTGGTGCACCCCTTCACTCCTCGCACACACTGCAGTACAGTAGTAAGCCTAATGGGATGGTATCACACATTAGGTCTAGCGAAGTTGAGGACTGACCACAGACATGGACAATTGTCAACAGGTGGGGGGGGCTTACCAGTCCCAGGGAGCAGGGGCAGCACTGGCAGGTCTCTGATGCTGGGCTAAATGGAAAGCAGATCTTCCATGCCAGTCTCAGATGCTGCCAGCACTTCTCATTGGGTGTAAACAGAGGGATGTGTAGCCCGCCTGCCTCTGGAGCTGCTCGGAGAGTGTATCCCACATCTCCTCATTTGCAGTCCTGCCTGTATCCATTTCAGACAGACCCAGCCGTTTCCTCGGCCCACAGTCCACCCACACAGTGCTCCCACCCCACCCACCCCATAGAGTTGTGAGTGAATCGTCTGACACTGTAGGCTAGCGCCCGCAATCTGCAACAATGTCTGGCTGAAAACAGACAAACAGCAGCTCTGACACAGGCCGGCGTGCCAGGTCCAGCCGGCCTACTCTTCTGGCAGTGCTCCGGGATCTTCCAGAGCACCACAAATGGATCGTTTCCACATCTGGTAGGGCGCCCACATCTCGTAGGGCACTTTTAAAGGAACCAGCTAACTGGGGCGTGGTGTGTGTGAAGTGGATGGGCATGCTCAGCACTGGGGCAACTATCTGTCTAAAAGCACTCATTCTTCTACCTGGGAGGCAGGTGCCGAGATCTGCCTCTCTGGAAGCAACAGGGGAAGCCCCCAATTGTGGGAACAGACAAGCAATGGTAGTAGGAGAAGAGGTGACTTCCAGCAGGAGGAATGCTGCAGCTCCTGTCACCAGTGCTCTCTGCTTGCTGGCTGGGAGTGGGACCCACAGGACAGGGGCAGGCGGAGAGATCACAGCAGTGGCGAATCTTTGATGCTCCTCTGCTCTCCCTACTTGTCTGTGTTTAGACCTCACAGCAGGTACATGCCAAGGCTTGTCCTGTCCAGAGGGCCCGCTTTCTCTTTGGGCCAGGCCATGAGGTGCAAATGGGTTTTAAATACACTTTATGCTGGGTGAGTGTTTCAGTTGTGAACCATTCACCCAGTAGGGATGGGCGAACGTGGTTCGGAAGTTCAGAGTTTGGGCTGAACTCGGCCTATTTGGATGACGGAACCGAATGTCCGAACCGAAGGCTTGAATGGCCGAACAATTCGGAAAAGTTTGGATGAGTTCGGATGAGTTCGGGGGTGGGAAAAACATGACTAGAAGGTGGGAAAAACGTGACTGGAAGTGGAAGGCAGCTGAAGAGCAGACTTCCTGGCACCAGGGGTGGAGACCAGGGGTGGTTTCAGGGTCAAACAAAAACAAAAAAATTGAATTCGGTTTCAGTATCAATACCGCTATTTTCGGTTGTTCGGTAAAGTTCGGCCGAACCAAACTCCACCGAATCGAACAGCCAAACCCAAACTCGGATTTCAGACCGAACGACCGAACATTCAAACTGCGTTCTGTTCTCCCATCCCTATTACCCAGTATAATGCATAAAACTGGTTAAATTGACTCAAGTAGGAGGATGGCACTGAAACTTGATCTTCATTTTGAGATAATATCATTTTGTGAAATATACAGCCCTGTATAGGCACCAGGCCCTGGTCTGTTTTCCAAAACATCATAATTCAGATTAAACTTCTGTTATTGTACTCAGTTTTCACAATGATTAAAATGACATCAAATATGAATGGATAGCATATTATATATGGAAGTTACAGGAACATTACTTTTTATATAATATATTTATTTAATTGGTAGTCAACATTTAATATCATATCCATCACAAGTCCTTTGTCACACAAGGATTCTATCTTGGCAGATCCAACAGATTCATGACTTGTGGGGAACTGCAATTTCTCTCTATTAGCTGAATGGTGGTTCTCTCTAGTGACTGCATTTTTAAAAGGCTAGCAGTTGCTCCTCCAGCTCAAGTACTAGTGCTTTCAATTAGGCACAGTTCAGGGATTAGTCTGCCTTGTGCAAGGTAATGTTGTATGTGCACCCAACTGATTTTGGTTTCCAGCTTTTCCTTTTAAATATGGCTCAATGACTTCACTAAATGACAAAACAGACTGAAATAGATGATTATAATTTAATAGCTAATATAATCTGTAGATTATGGTGTGACACCAAACAGTCATTTGGCATTTTGGTTGCTTCAGTGAACTTTTATCTTACTACCATAGCAGCAGACAGCTGAAAAAAAGATAGACGGCTATGAAATGCTGCCACATGTTGGCACAGATGTTGTACCCTTACTTCCTAACAGCTGTGTAGGAGAGGGGGCAAGCTTAGCAAAAAGAGTTATTAACCAACTATTATTATTAATTATTGTTATTATTTATTTTAATTTTTACCCCACCCTTCCCACCAAAGGTGCTTTAGGGTGGCTTACAATAGTAAAATACACAATGCAAATATAAAATAAACCAAAAATACAAAACCATAAAATACCCAACAGCCCTACACCAACCTCTCCAACCCCTCTCCACTCCAGATCCCCAACCTCCTAGCCCACACGTATCAGCCCCAAACTCCCCCCTCAAGCCTAGTGCTGAAACAGGTACTAAATTTAGTGTCCACAGGTAATACCCACTTTTTTGGGTACCACATTGGGTACCCAACAAGTTACCTGGTTGGTTGGGTACCTGAATACCCCAAAATTCCAATACCAATTTTTCAATTTACCAATTCCCAATCTATAGCCCAACTGAAATGTAGGGAATATTTGGAAATTTCCCAATATAGTAGTTGGAGGAGAGAGAATTTAGAGTTTCACACTGTGTGTGTTGACGGTCGCAGTGGGAGGAACCCTAAGAAGATAGGAGAGGACTGGAGAACACCCCCAAGCTCCACAAGGAACCTAGCCTCCAAAACATTCCCTCCTAAAAATCCTGCCGTGTCTACCCGTGGCTCCTGCTCCCCGCACCCTTGCCTTCCTCGCCCTCCTCACCTTCCCGAACCCCTGCAGTGTTGGACTTGTGTGAATCACGGTGCAAGAGATAGTAACGTGTGGTGAGTGTGTGAGCCCCTCCCCCTTCAGCCTGGGATAGTTGTTCCCTGAGTGTCAGTTCCCTCCTTGGATTCTTCTGCCTCCCCCTCCCTTGGAGTGTGAACGCCCCTCCACCCGTTACCTCGTGCTGTCCCCTTGGTCCCCTTCTGCCCCCCACCACCACCTCACTCTCCTTCCTTGCCTCTTCCTGCACAACTGGGTGAGTGAGTGAGCCTTGCCATCCCTCTGTAACTCTGTGCCCAATGATGATAGAGGCCACTACCCCTGTTGGGGTATAGGGCTACCATTCTATCCTGATGGGCAATTTCCCCCAAACCACCTTTGCAGAGTGACCTCGTGTAAACGGTGTGTGAGTGGAAAAGTGGGGTTCCCTACACCCCATCTCCCGCTGCCCCACTGACAGATTACCGGCACCACACCCCGTTTTCCACTCTCTGGTTTCGAAACCCTCACCATAGATATCGCTCAAGAAATTGGGAATTTGGTGCTAGCAGTACAAGCGTTGGCCATGGACATTAAGGATCTGCAGACCCAACATACAGGACTGGCAGCCTTGGTTGCCCAACTGCAGGCTGCCGCTGTCCCTGCATCCCCACCAGCAGCACCTCCACCTGGAGCCCTCGCAGCCCCAGCACCACCCCTTGGGACTGGTGCAGCCATAAACACAAGAGAACCCCGGGGACCCCATATTGAAAAATTTCTGGGAGACTGTAGGGCATTTCGTGTTTTTTTAGCCCTATGTAAATTCACCTTTAAGGTGCAACTGGAGATGTACACAATGGATGTGCTTAAGGTTGCCTTCATAGTGGGCAACCTAGGGGGGTAGCTCTAGAATGGACTACTAACCTGTTGGGGAGTGATAGCCCTCTCCTCTCCAACTATGAAGAGTTTATACAGGACTTTACTCATCTATTTGATCACCCTCATCGTATCAGAGACGCGCAGGCATCAATCCTTTCCCTCAAACAAGGTCAAGGAGCACTCCTGGAGTACCTCACACAGTTCCAGCAACTGGCGCTGGAGCTTCGGTGGCCTGAGGACGTCTTGATAGTGATGTTTCAATGAGGCCTTGGAGAAGAACTCAAGGACCAACTAGCCTACATGGCTCTTCCCAACACCTGGTCTGAAGTAGCAGCCCTGCCCCCCCCCCAATCAATGATCGGTTAGCGGAACGCCTGTGGGAACGTCGACAAGAACCCAAGCCTCCCGTCTACCGAGGGCCTACTCCCAACCTTCCGACCGGTAGCACCCCTAAACTTCCTGCAATTGGGTGCCGCCCGAGGATCCCTCACGGCCGAAAAGAGGGATCATCAACAATGTGCCCGAATCATTATTGTGGGGAATCCACCCACTTTATTCAAGACTGACCTGCCTTGCCCCTCAACTGATGGTGGCTGGGAAACTCTCCGAGTCAGGATGAGCAGGGGCCCTCTCGACCCTAGATCCATATGCCCCTTGCCCTCCATCCAAGCTGCCCCACGTGTAAGTACCTCTCACCATCACTCCTGAATCACATCGATCCATCGTGGTTTGGGCCCTGATTGACTCCGGATCATTGAGCAACTTTATGGACGTTCACCTAATTGGGAGGCATGGTATCCCCACTTGCCCAAAGGACCCTCCGGAACTGGTACACACATTTGACGGGTCCCCCATCTTATCAGGTCCTATTGTCTTACAAATATGGTGTGTATCCTGCGTGATTGGAGCTCATCAGGAACTTTTAAGTTTTGATGTAGTCTGCACCCCGGTCTTTCTCATAGTATTGGGACTACCCTGGCTAGTCCAACATGAACCCCAGATCCTTTGGAAAGCTCGGCGGCTCCAATTTGTGTCACCTCACTGCTCCCAGATCTGCCTCATACCCCATACTTGGACCTGTGGCGGCGATCGCAGGGAATCTAAGACCAGAGCCAATAGATCTGCCCTCCCAGTATCATGAGTATGCCAATGTCTTCTGCAAGCAACAGGCCACTGAATTGCCTCCCCACAGGCCATACAACTTT
>QEPC01000820.1:1366015-1383573 GCA_003113815.1 Sphenodon punctatus | reverse complement strand
CTGAGCCACGAATCGAGGCGCACACCCAGACTCCGCACTTGAGACACCATGGGGCGGCAAACCCCCCCCAACAAGAGGAGATTCAACCACCCCCAGGTCCCCCAAACCCTCGCCCACCAACATCATCTTCATCTTGTCAGAATTCAATTGCAGATGGCTCGACCTCATCCAAGCCCCCACAGCTGACAGGCACTGGGAAAATAAGGAGACTGCATGGTCTGGGTCGATGGAAAAGAAGAGGTAGAGCTGAGTGTCATCAGCATACTGATGACACTGCATGCCCCGAAACCCCCTCACGATCTCCTCTAACGATTACATATAGATGTTAAACAAGAGGGGGGACAGAATGGCACCCTGTGGGACTCCACATGTGAGGTCCCAGGGGGAAGACATACACTCCCCCAAGACCACCCGGTGAATTCTCCCGGCCAGGAATGAACTAAACCAGTCCAAGATCGTTCCACCAATTCCAGCACGGTCCCGCAGGTGAGTCACCAACATCTCATGATTGATTGTGTTGAATGCAGCCTAAAGGTCTAGCAGGACCAGTAAGTCTGACAACCCTGGTCCAACGCCAGATGGAGATCATCAACCAAGGCCACCAAGGACATCTCCATACCGTACCCAGGCCGAAACCCAGACTGGGAGGGATCAAGGAAACCGGTGCGGTCCAGATGTTCCTGGAGCTGCCGTGTCACAGCCCATTCAATAACCTTCCCTAAAAAGAGAAGGTTAGAGACCGGCCAATAACTGGAAGGAGCATCAGCGTCAAGAGATGGTTTCTTGAGCAGGGGTCTAACCACAGCCTCCTTTAGGCAGTCAGGCACCCTGCCCTCCTGAAGGGAGGCACTAACCACCCCAGCCAGCAACGGCCGTAACGTCTCCTGGCTAGCTTTCACCAGCCAGGACGGGCATGGATCTTGCTCACAAATAGTGGCACAAACAGATCCCAACAAGGACTCCACATCAGCAGGCGACACCATCTGAAACCAATCCCATAAAACAGGACAGAATGGGGCATCCATAGCCCCAAGAGGCTCCTCTGCAATAACTGTGGTACCAAAATTTTGAATTCAGTGGGGGAGGACGGCATTCTTATGGCACATTGCAGGACACCAGGGGCACTGCCTCTCCAGGCCTGATCCCCCTCCACACGTTCTTCATGCTTTTTAAAAGAAAGAAAGAAAGAAAGAATTCCTCACCTGAGTCCCGACAGCACTGTGGGGGGGAGGGAGCGGGGAAGGTGGTAGCCAGCAACTTGCTCCAGACTTTCTCCGAGCCCGGAAACTGGCCAAACTTTTTTAAAAGGCCTGTTTGCTTAGACAGGCATTTGGCTGCTAGGGATACGGGTCTTGATGGGCCTGGTTTGGTGGCAATGCAGTCCTGAAACTGGACAGACTTTTTAAAAAGTCCTGTTTCTTTGGACAGGCATCTGACTTCCAGGGATACGGTGTATCCCAAAGAGATTTGAAAATCCAGAAGATCATAAGGGAAGTGAAAGCAATTAATACGCAAGGAGTAACTCAAAAGTTCCTAGTTCTTATGGTATTTTTGTCCTTTTAAAAAAGTGATTTGGCTGGTGATTTGGGGAAGGGCAGGATCGGGAAGTGCCTCCTTTCATCCCCCATAGTAAAATTATCTGTGGGTGCACCCCCTCCCCACCCCCACAGTTTTACCTCCATCTGGGCTCCACACTTCCTGCTTTGAATCCCCTGTGATGGCTGTGATTCCCATAACATCTATTTAATTTCCACCAGATGTTCACTACGGTGAACCACTGGCGGGAATCAAGTTGACCATGATTCTGGACCTCCGGCCACCCGGAGGTCCAGAATAGTGGTGGGATCAGGCCCAAACTGTGATCATGGTGGCCAGGATCCAGAAAGGGCTGAAGGTAATGTCTTTTACCTTCAGACTGCCCAGACAGTGGTCCCGACCACGGGACGGGATCAGACGCAGCAGCCAGATTGGTTGCTGCGCCCACCCATCTACCAGAGGGCAGGCAGCCGGGAGAGCAGGGCTGTGCTGCCACACGTCGCGCCGCGCAGTCCCACCCCCTCCCCAATCCCCAGTAGGAATCAGGCTGGCACGTCTGATGGATGACCGGACCACTTCCTGACCGGGATACAAAATGGATCCTGGTCCGTGATTGGGCGTGGTGGGCCTCCAGGCCCATCACGTCTAAAATTACCCTAAGTTACTTTAAACTTTTGGGGGGCAGAATCCTTGCAATTTTTTGCTCAGGCAGCACATTTGTGGAAAATTGCAGCAGCCATTTTGCACATGCACTTTACCAGGACAAACACAGTATATGGCAAGCAGCACATAGTAAATCACAGTAACCAGTAAATGGTAAATGGAGACAAATTCTTGACCAAGACCTCAAACTATTACCAAGATCATCCCGCAATCTCAGTAATAATTCTTGATTCTCACAAGATTTTTGCAAGAAACAAATTGATTCTCATTTCAGCCCTACGTTAAACCTGTGCCATTGTTCTGCGTATGCATGACGTAAGTTTGCGTGTTCCTTCTCTCTATTGAATAAGATGGGAACTGTAAAATGTTCTAATTTAAAAACTACACAACTGATTTTATAAATCCAAACTCAGGAAAGGACTACAATGCACACTTACATTTTCAGACACCTCTATACCTTCTGATGAATAATTTTAAACACACCTTTCAGCATCAAGAAAAAACAGTCACAGACCTCAGAAAAAAAGTCCTGCCTCTAGTTTTCAAACTTATTTAACCCTGCCATTTTCGACTGAACTTTCTGAAATTGGAGAGCTTCTGCCCCTCACTCAAGTGATCCTCCCTGCAAAAGTTCACGATGATAGGATAAATCATCCCCATTTTATAGCAACTCACCTTAAATATAGAACCACTCCCATGGCTACAGATCTTTACAGTAGATATCTAATAAAACAGAGCTCTAACAGATATTAACCATTCTGTTTTAGATGCTCTGTTTTAACTCTGTTTTTCATACACTGTAGTGAAGCATCATACTGCTGCCCTTTTCACTAACGTAACACATACCCTCACACAACACCTTAATGCCTTGCAGTTGCTACCCTTGCCCCCACATCCCTAATCGACATTCAAGAATGTCTGTGCCTTGCTGTCTTTTCCACAATGCTCTGCAAATGTTAAATGCCTAGAATTGTGTAATTTATTTTCATTTTTTAGTTACTAAAACGAATGAAGCCCCATTTGTTTTAGTAACTAAAATAAGAAAACGATAGGCAACGGTAACAAAAATGGACAAAAACAAAAAAACATCAATTTTTGTTATAAAAACAAAACAAAAACCCTGCATATGCACAAAATGGCCACCAGAGCCCTTCTACACATCTGCACCCTTTCCCAAAATGGTGCCAGCAGTATTATTAACTTTTTCTGCTTTATTAATACATTTATGAATTCATTTTATTGTTTATTGATTAAATAAAACAAAAAATAAAAACCTAAACGAACCAAGTCAAAGAAATGTCATTTGATTACCCATTCATTTTTGTTACCTTAATTACAAAAATGTATGGGTCTCCATTCATTTTCGTAACTAATTAAAATGATACAAATTGCACACCCCTAACAAATATATGAATAACATCCACAAATACAAAATGTGCTATTTGTTTCACCTGAACTACTAAGCTTACAACATAAGCAACTCAACTTCAGAGGTATCAGGAAGACTGGGGATCCCACTGCTTATGTTCTGTGCAGCCCTTTTCAAAAATGGCTCTGGCAGCGTCAGCACTATTTTGGAAAAGGGCAGCTGGTCTATGTATGTTTGGTGGCCATCTTGTTCATTCGCAGTGATTTTTTAATTATTATTTTTAATTTGAAAAAAACACCAGACCAAATCCATGAAATTGGCAGTCATTTATGAAAGAAATCCCAAATGAAAATGAATTATATGCCTTCTGCACACACCTAATATTTGGATATTCATTGAAATATCTAAATAGTATCTACATCCAAATATTCATTTATTTATTAACAACTATAACCAACAGTAGAACCAGTAACCAGTAATAGTATAACCAAACAATTAAATAACTAATAGGGCTGAGACAAGATCAAATGTTCCTGTTCAATAGGGAAATGCCAACTTTTCAGGAGTGCTTGCAAATGTTCACTGGTACGTCATTAGGGTGAATCTGCACTTCCGCCATTGTTGATATTGGCGACTCTGATTTTTCATCAATTCGCATCGATTGTGTCGCTTTCCATCATTTTCCATATTTTTTTTTTTTCATTTTCTGGAATTTTTTTGAAACTTTCTGGCATTGTTGTCACTTTCAGCACTTTCTAGAACTGTTTTGGACTTTTACTGGAGTTTTAAGACACTTTTAAAGCAATTCCCAGTACTTCCCTGGCACTTAGCACTTTTGCATCTCCAAATTCCCCGGGGGGTGGGTGCATGCAGGTTGCACACTCAGATCTGTAGTAGGGCTGGTTTGACAGAGCTGGATTTTGCAATTTGGTCATTTGCTCTTGTAAATGTGCTTAAAAGCTTCAATCACCTGTCTCTGGGCATTCCGACATGATCAAAGCTGTGCCTGATTTGTATGCGCATTCCCTCTCCTGACCTTCTGGTGGGGCCGATCCCAAACCCGCGGATCTTCTCCACGCATGTATATACTGACGCAATTCCTGCATGAAACAATGTGCCAGCAATGGGGAGCTGCCCAGCTGCACACAGGATCCATGGGGTTTGGGGTCAGCCCTAATGACACTTTTCTGATTGTGTAAGTGAGCTCTTAGTTCTTCAGTTGTTTGGTTATATTGTTTTGGCACTATTTAGTGCTAGTACATGTGCAATAGTTGAAATAAAGCACCCAACAATCAAAATAAGAACTGACAGACAAACAGATAGATTCGATTTCTGAGTGAAACAGGATGAAAATGTTCTCTTTCAGATTAGATATGAAGAGGTTGAATTTGATGGATAATGTATTCACACTGAATATTTGTTTCAGTTCTAGTTAGCAGTGTAGAAAAATTCAGAGCTAGAATATGATCTGTCAATGGGTGATTTCAGACGTTATGGGGCCCGTTGGCCCCGTACCAAAATCACCCAATTCATTCCCCACCGGGGTCACCCTGTCACGCCATATCAGACATGCCGGGGGATCCCGGCAGGGAATCTGGGAGGAGGTGGGGCCGCGTGGTGCAACGTGCGGCCGCACGGCCCCGCTGCCCGCCCTCTGGGGAGACGGGCGGGCGGCGGGGCCAATGCGGCCGCAGTGTCCAGCCGAATTCGCCACGGCTTGGGACCCCGCCGGTGATCCCAGACCGTGGTGCCTGGCCAGACGTTACTTTTTGTTGGTCCCCGCTGGGGATCTCTTTGACCACGCTTCCCGGGACATTCCCCCGGCTAGCCCGGGAAGCGTGGTTCAAATTGGCCACCATGCGGGTATTGACCGTGGCGAACATCTGGCGGCCGCCAAACAGACGTTAGAGACACATTGACCACAGGTGGGTATTCACCGTCGTTCACTGTGAACTCGTAATGTCTGAAAATACCCAATATTTAAGTCGAGATGTCCCAAGGGTGCAGCCTTACAATTTGGATTATATTTAAACATCTAACTGTTGGACACTGGGAGTGAATGTTAGGCAATTAATCTCTCCATAATTACCTTGGTTTTTTATACATCCTCTGAAACACCCAATACTGGCCACTGTCAGAGACAGGACACTGGGTTACATGGAACATTGCTCAGACCCAGTGCGTCCATTCTCATATCCCCCTGGTACAGATTCAGGCTTATGGAAGATGTTCAGTACAGAGCATTCCCAAAATGTAACTTTTTTATATAAATTGCAAATGCATAATGGCAGCTGTTCAACTGAATTTTAATCTACCACCACAGAGAACACACTCCTAATTAGAGAAACTTTCACACTCATACTTGGTTACTAATTATGAGAAGTATTTGGTTTTAAACAAAAGTTCACTCCTTCACAGGCCATCTATTCTTGCTATGTGTTCATGAGGTGAAGTCAGACTTTTGAATCTGTGACAACTGAAACGTTTCCACAGCAACAGGCTCATGTCATCACGGGGTCATGACTTCATTGTGCAGTCTATTAAAAGCTGGGTCATTCAGAGGAAGAGAAAGTTCTTATTCCTCCCCCACACAAATAACTTGTGAATTTTCCCTTGTTTTCTCAGCCAAAGTTAGCACCTGGATGAAAACCAGCTGGCTGGAGTGGAACACGGGAAACGTTGATGTGATACTTGTTGGCAGAGGAAAGCACTTTGAAGAACTTGGTTCAAATGCAGTTGCCCACAACCAAGGGCACCTGCATTCAGATTGTAAAACTATTTTGTAAAAAGTTTGCCCCCTATTAGATTCCACTTTCCTAACAAGAGTCCAAGTAGCCATAGCTGCAAACATTTCTTATTTCCATCTGTGAGGGGACAGACACAAGCCTGGCTCAAGTGACTTTTGTGTCCTATAGATGAAATGATTGCCACTCATTGAGCCTCAGCTACTAACAAAGGACCTTTTGGGTCAGACCAATGATCCACCTATGCCAGGGGTAGGGAATCTCAGGCCCATGGGCCAAATACATCCTGTGGATAACTCTTTATTTGGCCCCTTTCCAGTTCCTGGACCTGGCTCCAGTTTCTACCCACCAGCCTGAAAGACTGAACTCAAGGTAGGGAAACAGAGATGAATACATGCGCACAAGGTAGGAGACAGTTGGATCTATGGCACAGCTCCATGATCTGGACCCTCCTCTTCCTGAACATAAGAACATAAGTAGTGCCATACTGGGTCAGACCAATGATCCGTCGAGCCCAGCATCCTGTGTCTGACAGTGGCCAATCTCATTCGCTTGGAAGAAGTATCCAACAAGTCACAATGGGGCAATCAATTTCCTGTTGTTCACTTCCAGCTCCCAACAGTAAGAGGTTACATTCCCCAAACTGACCTGGCAAATAGCTGCTAAAGGACCTATTCTCCAGAAACGTATCCAATCCTTTCTTAAACCCAGCTATACTACTGGCCTTGACCCCATCTTTTGGCAACAAATTCCACAACTTAATTGTGCGTTGAGCAAAAAAACCACAACTTTCTTTTTTTTTAAAAAAAATCTGCTACCAATTAGTTTCATGGAGTGTCCCCTAGTTCTAGTACTACTTGAGAGACTAAATAGCTGTTCCCTATTAACTTGTTCCACAGTCCACTCATGATTTTATAAACTTCTATCATATCCCCTCTCACTCATCTCTTTTCCAACCCAAACCTATCCAGCCTCTCTTCATAGAGGATCCATTCCATGTTCCTTAAAATTTTTGTTGCCCTTCTCTGCACCTGTTCTTTTTCTACTGTATCTTTTTTGAGATGAGGCAACCAGAACTGCACACAATATTCAAGGTGCGGTCACACCATAGATTTATACAGTGGCATTATGATATTTTCAGTTTTATTCTCTAACCCTTTATGAATAATTCCTAATATTCTATTCGGGTTTTTTTTTACTGCCGCCGCACACAGGACTGAGGATTTCAATGTATTATCCACAATGACTCCAAGTCCTTTTCCTGAGTGGTAAGTCCTAATTTAGAACCGAGCATTGTGGACATAGTTTGAATTGTTTTTCCCTATTTGCATCACTTTGCAGTGGTCCACATTAAATTTCATCTGCCATTTAGATGCCCAGTCACCAGTCTCACATGATCCCCCTGCAATTAATCACAGTTCGCTCAGGTTTTAAATACCTTTAATAACTTGGTGCCATCTGCAGATTTGATCACCTCACTCTGTACTCCCCTTTCCAGATCATTAATGAATACATCACCAGTTCCAATACAGATCCCTGGGACACTCCAATATTTACTTCTCTCCATTGTAAAAAATGACCATTTAGTTCTACTCTTTGTTTCCTATCTTTTAACCAGTTACCAATCCACAATAGGATACTGCCTCCTATTCCATGACTTTTTTATTTCCTCAGGAGTCTCTCATAAGAAACATTATCAAATGCTTTCTGAAAATCCAGATACACTATGTCAACTGGCTCCCCCTTATCCACATGCTTATTCGTACCCTCAAAAAAATTCCAATGGATTAGTGAGGCATGACTTCCTTTTGCTAAATCCATGTCGACTCTTCTCCATTAAGTCAAATGCGAGGTCCGTAGTAAACAAAGCCCCAATAATTCATGATTTGATCATGGAGGAGGCAGCAGACCTCGCATGTATAATGGAGACCTGGTTGGACAATGATTCAGGACCAATGTTAGCTGCTCTCATTCCGGCCGGGTATGCCATGCAGCATCAACTTCACACAGGGGGCCAGGGAGGTGGTGTGGCTATTATTTTTAGAGAGGAATGGCCGGTTAGGAGATATTCTGTTCAGGAGATTCCAGGAATAGAGGCCCTCCATGTGGTGTTTGATTTGGCTGGGGGTAACTTGGGGGTGCTGCTGGTGTACCAGGCCCCTTCCTGCCCAGCTGCATCCCTCGCTGCTCTAGCAGAACTGGCCTTGGAGGTGGCGCTGGGCTCCCCTAGGACCTTGGTCCTGGGGGACTTCAACGCCCATGCCGATGCTGGCCTTGCAGGAGCGGAGCGGGAGTTTATGGACACCATGACAACCATGGACTTGCCCCAAATTGTCAACTGCCTGACCCACATGGAGGGACATACCCTTGACCTGGTCTTCTGTTCAGGTCTTGAGGTGGGTGATCCGTTAGTGGGGGGTGCAGGGATGGCACCATTGTCATGGATGGATCATTATCTCCTACAGGCCTGCCTCCCGGCACACCACCTCCAGAAGGGGATGGAACTAGTTAGGTTGGTCCGCCCTCGGAGGCTGATGGAACCGCAGAGGTTCCAGGAGGCCCTGAGGGAGTTATCCCTAGACCCTGACGGCCACACTGTCGATGAGCTGGTCCAGTTCTGGAACACCTTGATGGAGGTAGCTATCGACAGGGTGGCTCCGAAACGTACCCTGCCTCCGCTTCATCACCATAAGGCCCCGTGGTTTACTACGGGGCTGCGGGGTATGAAGCTGGTAGGTAGGAGACTAGAGCGATGCTGGCGTCGGACTCGCTCTGAATCTGACCGTCTTCTCCATAGGGCCCATTTAAGGTCCTATGTTGAGGCTGTGAGGACAGCAAAGAAGGAATTATTTACCGCCCTCATAGGATCTGTGAAGTCACGCCCGGCGGGGCTATTTCGGGTGGATCAGGGGCTTGTTAGTCCAGCCTTCCTCCGCCTGGATGGGGACTTGTCCAAAGTTCGCTGCAAGCAATTTGTCACCTACTTCGCAGACAAGATTGCTCAGATCCAGAGCGACTTTGACACCAGATTGAAGGCAGTAAGTGAGGAGCATGAGGTTGTGGAGGCCCCATCTGGTCGATCTTCTTGGGTTGAGTTTCAGGAAGTGACGCCAGCCGATGTGGCGGATATCCTGGGGTCTGTTAGGGCAACCAGTTGTCAACTCGATATATGTCCGTCCTGGTTGCTGAAAGCCTCCAGGAAGACGCTAGGGATGGTGCTGGCGAGGGTTATCAATGTGTCCCTTCGGCAGGGTAGATTGGCGCCCAGCCTTAAGCAGGCTGTGGTGCATCCCCTGCTGAAGAAGCCATCTTTAGACGTGGATGCACTCGCCAGCTACTGCCCTTTCTCTAACCTTCCCTTTTTAGGGAAGGTTATTGAATGGGCTGTGGCCCTGCAGCTCCAGCAGCATCTTGATAGCATCGGTTTCCCTGACCCTTTTCAATCTGGGTTCCACCCCGGCTATGGTACTGAGACGGCATTGGTGGCTTTGGCAGACAATCTCTGCCAGGAGATGGACGCAGGATGGTTGACATTTCTGGTCGTGCTAGATCTCTCAGCCACTTTTGATACCGTGGACCATGGGCTGCTCTTGAGATGGCTGTGAGATCTGGGGGGTCTGGACGGGACTGTTCTTGGATGGTTCCATTCATTCCTCTCAGATAGGAGCCAGCGGGTGGTGCTGGGAGCTGAAACATCATGCCCCCGGGACTTGACCTGTGGTGTTCCGCAGGGTTCCATTCTGTCTCCACTGTTATTTAATGTGTATATGCAGCCCCTGGGGGAGATCGTGAGACAGTTTGGGGTGTGTTATCACCAATATGCTGACGACACACAGCTGTACCTCTCTTTTTCAATGGACCCAGGTCCTGCCGTCTCAATACTTTCCCAGTGTCTGGAGGCTGTGGCGGATTGGATGAGGCAGAGCAGACTGAAGCTGAACCCAGATAAAACTGAGGTGATGGTAGTGGGGAGGGCGAAGGAGGTGTCAGCTCCTCCTATTGGGGGGGGTCTGCCCTCCGGTTGCCCAGCAGGTTCGGAGTCTGGGGGTGATTTTGGATGTGGACCTCCACCTGGATCGGCAGGTGGAGGCGGTGGCTAAAGCCTCCTTCCACCAGCTGTATCTGGTTTGGAGGCTGCGCCCATACATCTCTAGACCCGACCTGGCCACTCTCATCCATGCCTTCATTACCTCGAGGCTTGACTACTGCAACACGCTCTACGTGGGGCTTCCCTTGATATTGGTTCGGAGGCTGCAGCTGGTGCAGAATGCGGTAGTCCATCTCCTTACAGGGACGGTTCACCATGAGCACATTACACCAGTGCTCCCTTCTCTGCACTGGCTGCCTATAGTGTACCAAGCCAAGTTCAAGGTGCTAGTATTGGTATACAAAGCCCTATACGATCTAGTCCCCTTTTTTACTTCGGGGACCACCTCACCTTCCGTGACTCAGGACGGACCCTCCAATCCACTGGGGGTGCCTATCTGGAGATCCCCGTGTAAGGCGGGGGGTCACCATCTCCACGGTTGTGGAACTCCCTTCCAAAGGAAGCCCGCCTGGCCCCGGGTATGCTCGCCTTTCAGCAGGCATGCAAGACTTGGCTGTTCACCAAGGCCTTTGGAGGGGAGGGGTAAATGGGGAAGATTGGTGAGGTGGGGAATTTGGGGGAATTGGAGGTTAGGGTTGGTTTTTTTTTAATTATTTTAAAATTGATGTTGGTTTTTAATGTAATTTATTGTTTTATTGTATTGTTAGCCACCCCAAGATGCCATGGGCATGAGGGGGCGGCATAGAAATGCCAATAAATAAATAAATAAATAAATGTTTAACAATAATTCTGTTTTTAATAATTGTTTCCACCATTTTGCCTGGTTGTCAGGGTCACCAGTCTGTACTTTCCAGGATCACCTCTGGAGCCCTTTTAAAATATCGGTTTTACATTTGCTACCCTCCAATCCTCCGGTACAGTGGTAGATTTTAGCAATAGGTTACAAATGACGTTTTGTAGATCTGCAATTTCATATTTGAGTTCCTTCAGAATTCTGGGGTGTATACCATCTGGTCCCAGTGATTTGTTAATATTTAGTTTGTCAATTTGGTCTAGAACCAATCCTAGAGTCATGTTGGCCTGTGACAGCTCTTCCGATTAATCACATACAAAGAACAGTTCCAGGGTGGGTATCTCTGCAACATCCTCTGCAGTGAAGACCAAGCAAAGAATTCATTCAGCTTCTCTGCAATGGCCTTATCCTCTCTGAGAGCCCCTTTTATCTCCCGGTCATGTAATGGCCCAACTGATTCTCTAGCAGACCTTTTGTTGTGATGTACTTTAAACAAATGTTTATTATTAGTTTTTGCCTCTTCAGCAAATCTCTCTTCAAATTCTCTTTTGGACGATCTTATTAATGTTTTATATCTAATTTGCCAGTGCTTATACTCTTTCCTGTTTTACTCATTAAAACTAGCTTTCCATTTTTTTTTAAAGGATTCCTTTTGGCTCTAATAGCCTCCTTCACCTCACCATTCATTCACGCTGGCAGGCATCTGGTCTCCTTGCTACCTTTTTAAACTGTAGAATACATTTACTTTGGGCCCTCTCCTGACTTTCCCTGGACCAGCTTGCGTACTCCAGGATCTGGCCAGCCTAGGATGTGTAAGATATCTTTATCTGGAAACTATTGTATGATAACGGGTGATTTCAGATGAGACGGGGCGGCATTCGCCCCATCCCGGAATCACCCAAATGATTCCCCGCCTGGATCACTCTGGCATGTCCAACAGACATGCCGGCTGATCCCAGCGGGGAATCAGGGAGGGGGCGGGGCCGTGCGGTGCAATGTGCAGCTGCATGGCCCCCCCCCACGCTTCCCCACCGCCCGCCCTCTGGGTAGATGGGCGGATGCCATGGCCAATGCGGCCGCAGCGCCCCCCCAATTTGACCACAGTCCAGAATCCCACCAGGGATTCCAGACCATGGTTTCCGGCCAGACATTACTTTTTGTTGGTTACCGCCGGGGATCTCTTTGACCATGCTTGCGGCACTTGTCCAGTGAGGAGCCCCGGAAGCGTGGTTGAAATTGACCCCATGTGGGAATTGACCATGGTGAACATCTGGCAGCTGCCTAACAGACATTCAGGGGGTTTGGCCCCATGTGGGAATTGACCGTGGTTCACTGTGATCTCGTCACGTCTGAAAATACCCAATGTGTGTTTAGCTGTAATACTGCCAAGAATAGAAACCAAGGTGTGCGTTCTAGATAATAAAATCTGTTTTGTATCAGATTAAGTTGTGTTTTATGATGATCAGCGATCCCATAGCAATGCTGTGGCACACCACCTGACCGAAAGACAGGGCTTGGCACACCAGGAGAGGCCTCCTTGCTCCCCCCTGCTCAGAAAAACCAAGAAGGACAACCCATCTCAGGCCGGGTGAGTCAGCCCAGGGAACATGTGGGAAGCTTGTCAGTGCCCAAACGTAGGTGGATTGGGCCGAGCACCTCAGATTCAATGAGGTGCCCATTTTTGCAGGTACCCAGTTGCACCTCTAGTCCAGACAAACTCCATCCTCTCACACTTCCTCCCCACCTCTTAAAAGCATAAACAACATCAAACATTCGCCAGTGCAGCTGAAGTGGTCCAAAACATCTTACCCATGCATTAATCACTGCCAGTCACCAACGGGCAGCCACCCGTAGCTCCCATGTACCTGGGAGAGATGGTAAAGGCACCAACCAGTACACAAGCAGAACATATATTTTCTGGAAGGTCATGGTGACAGAGGGTGATTGCAGACATTACGAGATCACGCTCAACCACAGTGAATCACGGTCAATTCCGCTGTGGGGCCAAAGCACCCTGCATGTCTGTTTGGAGGCCGTCAGATGTTCACCACAGTCAATACCCACATGGGGTCAAAATCAACCACGCTTCCAGGGGTGTTTTCAGACGTGATGGGGCCAATTGGCCCCGTCACAAAATCAACAAATTCATCCCCCGCCGGGATGACCCATCACGCCCTAACAGACATGCCGGGGGATACTGGTGGGGAATCGGGGAGGGGGCGGGGCCACGCGGCACAACATGCGGCCGCACGGCCCCACCCCCTCCACGCTCCTTGCCCTCTGGGGAGATGGGTGGCCACCGCGGCCAATGCCACCACAGCATTCGCCCGCTATGGCCACAGGCCAGAATCCCTGCAGGGATTCCGGGCCGTGGCCGCCATCCAGACGTGACAGCGGGGGTCACCACGGCGGGGAATCGCCTTCACCACGCGACGGCCTCCGGTCCCGCCGCTCCGGCCACTCACGTGGTGAATGTGATTCCCTGCCATGGTAACATCTGCGGGGTGAACATCCATTCCCCCCAACAGATGTTATGTGGTCCAAGCCACCACAGGGAATTGACTGTGGTTGGCATTGGGTGATTTCAGAAGTTATGAGATCACAGTGAACCACGGTGAATACCCACCTGTGGTCAATGTGTCTCGCACATCTGTTTGGCGGCTGCCAGATGTTCGCCACGGTCAATACCTGCATGGGGTCAGTTTGAACCACGCTTCCCGGGCTAGCCGGGGGAATGTCCCGGGAAGCGTGGTGAACGAGATCCCCAGTGCGAACCAAAACAAAATAACGTCTGGTCAGGCGCCATGGCCCGGGATCACCAGCAGGATCCTGGGCCATGGCGAATTTGACCAGATGCTGCGGCCGCATTGGCCCCACCGCCCACCCGTCACCTCAGAGGGCGGGTGGTGGGGAGCATGGAGGGGGTGGGGCCATGCAGCCGCACGTTGCGCTGCGCGGCCCCACCCCCTCCCAGATTCCCCACCGGGATCCCCCGGCACGTCTGATATGGCGTGATGGGGTCATCCCGGTGGGGGATGGATTTGTTGTTTTTGGTACGGGGCCAAGCGGCCCCATAACGTCTGAAAACACCCATTGACCACATAACATTTGAAAATACCCCAGAGCTCCCAGTGGGACAATCTCTGAAAGCATGGTCAAAGAGATTCCCAACGGGAAACAACAAAAAGTAATGTCTAAATGGCAACCACTGGCTGGAACCAAAGAAAATGATTCCCAGCCAGGGACAAAGAATGCAGCGTTGCTGCCAGGCAACCAGCAACAACACAGACCGTGGAGGGAAATTTAAAGGGCACACAACAGCAGCCAGGATGCACCACCCCAGCGCCTTCCAGGTGCTTTGACCATGGCCCGGCCCGGGATCGGCGTAATGTCTGTTGTGCTGCCCCGGGCCGTGGTCCGGTGGTCCAATTCCCTGCCATGTTTCTGGTCCCGTCATGTCTGTTTGGGGCTTTCTTCTTGACCATGGGGGGTGGTTGATCTGTTCACCCCCACCGGGAATCCACTGTGGGTGATTTCAGACATTACAGGTGGACGGTTCACCACAGTGGATTCCCAGTGGGGGTGAACAAAACCACCACACCCCAGGGTGAAGAAAAGCCCCAAACAGACGTGACGGGACCGGAACCACGGGTGGAAGTCGGGCTGACAGATCACGGATCGGGGCAGTGCAACAGACGTGACACCGATCCCCAGCTGTGGTCAAAACCCCAAAAGTCACTGGGCAGGGGCGGGACACAGACATGGCTGCCTGAGGGCAAACGAAGCCAAAAGGCACACATGGGAACACCCACACAAGGGAAACAGGAAGGGAGGGGGGAAGAGGGAGAAGAGGCTGACAGGAACCACACACAGCAGGCACACAGACAGCGGAGCCACAGCGGAACACACAGCACGAGCACACGCCGGGGCACCCACACACACACACACACACACACAAGGGAAAGGTCGGGAAAGGGGGCAGGGGCGCCCAGAAAAAACACAAGGAACAATGGGAGCGGGGGGGACACGGAAGAGGGGGGGACCGCAAAGGGGCAGGTTGGGACACAGGCTGCAGCAACCCCCACTCCCACAGCAGCACAGTCCACATAGGCACCCCCACAGCAACACAGGCAGTCTCGGAAAGGGGGGACCAGGACCCCGGGACCAAGGCACGATGGGGGCCTGCAATGCACAGCGAGCTGGGTGGACATGGTCCAGGAGGAAAATGGTGGCCCCACAGTCACAGAGGGGCAGATGGAGGGCAGCCAGGACAGGCGGAGCTGTGCTGCAGGTCCAACGACATGCACCCCCCCAGTGGAAGCACCGTGGCCCAGTACGGGAGCGGCCTAACCCCCAGGTCACACAAGCACCCAAGGGGGGGCGTGCAGCAGGTGGCAGCACCGGCGGGTGCGGACAGGTAGCTGCACACGGGCGGGTCAGAGAGGTCACACAGAGCGCCTCACCCAGGCACTAGGGAGGGCAACCGCAGAGGGGGGCCAAGGGGTGCAGGCATACCGGGTGGGTGGGGCCCAGAGGGGGCCCAAGGCCAAAGACAGGGGCAGCAGCACACCATGGCAGAGACATAGGGCGGGAGCAGCCAGTGAGGACAAGCCCCCCCCAGACCAGGGTGGGAGCCCACATGGGGGCAGGACACTGGGGGGCTGGGAGGAGCACAGGGAGTCACAGGCTGCTTCTGGGGGCCACTGGGGGCCCAGGGGCCCCACCCGGTGAACCAGGTGGGGCCAATGGATCAAGCCCCGGTGATACCCCAGCACGAACATGTGGTGGGCGATCAGGTAGTACGCCTCAAAGGGATCATGCATGGAGAGAGCCAGCTGGACGTCCACACGGGACCACACCCCCAACAGGGCCGACATCTCTGCCGCTGAAGGCTCTGGCACACAGCAGGCAGCAGAAGGGGGCCAAGGAAGATGTTCCAGCTCCAGCAGCCGGTGGTACACCGCCCCACGGGTGCGCTGGTACCCATGCGCCCCATGAACACAGGTAAAGTAGGACACGGCCAAGGCAGGGCCACCCTCAGCAAGGCACACCATGTAGGCATTCAGACTGCACACATCCAGCACAGAAACGGTCTCAGCCCCGGACCAGGGCACATGCGAACACTGCTTGTCCAGGATGCGCCCCTCAGGGAAGCAAACCAGCCCCAGGGTCTCCATATGCAGGCGGCAATCACGAGTGCTCGCCTCATAGCCGAAGTAGCAAAGTCCAGAGCTTAAACTCTCAAAGGCACCCGCATGGCTGCCCGGGGTGCTCAGGAGCAGCTGCACGGCTGGAGTATGCCACAGGTCACAAAGAGACATGGTCTCACAGAAGGTCCAGATATGGAGGGCCCCATGGGGGCCAGGGAGCGGGAGCCCCATGGATGGGCAACCAGCCATGGTCTGGCACGACAGGGAGAATAACACAAAGGACAGGGGGGCACACACACCCTCCAGGGCCGGAAGGGCTTCTGAGGGGTCCCAAGGCCAGGGAAAGTGGCCGTGGACCACAACATTGTAGCACAACAGAGCGAGGCATGGGGTGCGGACCCGGCACAGCTGCAGAACACAATAGTGATCACACTGTCCGGCTAATCGTACCTCCAAAGCCATACTGTAGCAAACAGGGGGGGAGGGGAACGGGGTGGCGGTGGAGATGGCTGATGGAATGCAGCTGCCCAGGGAGCATGCAGACCTGCGCACCATCAGAGGCCCTGTATAACTGCTCCCGTCCTCCCCTTGGGCCCCACCACCATGGAGCGGGACAGGGCAGCTGCCTATCGGGTGTGGTCGTGTTCCACGACCACACCGAGCAGCTGCACCTCGTGACTGCTGAGGTGCAACTGGCTGTCCGGTTGTGGGTTGCCCTGGCCCAGATAGCTGCAAGGGGCCTCCGGGCCCACCACAGGCGCAGGAGAGTCCGTGCTCGGCTCAGGGTGCAAAGAATCTCTGGGATGGATTGGCAGGCTGCGAGCCGGAGCCGGACCTGGCCCACAGTGCTCCAAGGGGCTGCCAGGCACCTCCTCTGGGCAAGGGAGACCATGCGCCAGGCAGACCTGCTCGCTATGCCCATAGCCAGATGCCTATGGGTCGCAGAGCGCCCACAGACGTGGTGGGCTAGGGCGCTGGCCCACTGGGAAGAGTCAGACTGGAGGGCCCACTTTAGGATGAACAAGAGCACCCTGCTCCACCTAGCGGAGCTCCTCACACCCTGGCTGGAGCGGCAGCACACCTCCATGCGGGACCCCATCCCCATGGTCCAGTGGGTGGCAATAGGGGTCTGGGCCCTCGCAATGCCTGACTCGTGCCGGTCCATGACCCAGCACTTCGGGGTGGGGCTCAGCACTGTCGCCTGCATTCTCCGGGATGTGTGCGAGGTGGTGGAGGGCGTGCTCCTGGACAGAAC
>QEPC01000820.1:1315010-1363677 GCA_003113815.1 Sphenodon punctatus | reverse complement strand
GTCCATTCCCGGGGTGTTCCATGTCCTGCAGGCGAGGGAGGCTGCTGGGGGTGTTGGGGTGGGTGCTCTCTGGGCTGCTGCCGGGGGGGGCCTGCTGGTGCCGGAGGTCGCGGGGCACTCTTCCTGTGGGTCCAGGGCCCCAGAGCTTGTGTCTACCAGGCGGGCAGCGAGGGGAGGGGGTACCTCAGCCCGTACCCTGCCCTGGACCATTGCGCTGCCCACAAGCTGTGGGGCGACTATGGACCCCTTCATATGGAGGATGAGGTCCAGGGCTTCATAGAAGGGGGCGGTCTGGGCCTCATGTCCGGACCACCTATTGTTGTCCCGGATGGCCTTGTACCCCCTCTTCAGCTCCTTGGCCTTGAAGCAGCAGTGTGCCTCTGTGCACTGGTGCCCCGCCGCCTCCATATCCCACACTATGTCCTGGTAGACATGCTCATTGTCTACCAGGACGCTGGTTGAGGGCGAGCTCCAGCTGGTACTCCAGGGTCCCCCAGATCCTGATGAAGTCTCTGGTCTCCTGGAGGCCCCACTGGCCCCCTCGGTGGTACGCCTTCCTCCATTGTCTCCACAGCGGGTCATCCTCCTCCTCCTCCTCCAGCTCCGCCTCCGCCTGAGCAGGGCCGGTGTCCTCCGGGGGTTTGTCCGCCCGGGCCGTTTTCCGTGTCTGTGGGGAAAGTAGGTGGGGGGTGTAGGGTTGGGTGCAGGTGGGGCCCCCTCACGGGGCACCCCTGCCTCCCTCCCAGTCGCCCGGGCGTGCCCCAGCCCCCACAGGAGCCCCTGTTCCCCTCCCCTTTTTTTCCCCTTACCCATTTCCTGGGTGCCTCCTCCGGCCCCGGTCCGGCTGATGTCCCCGGGGCATTGCGTCCTGCCCGCTGCTGCGGGTGTTGTCCCTGCCCCACCTCCATGGGCAGCACGACCCCCTTCTCCCCCTCCTCTGCATGTGCTCCTTCCACCTCCATCGCTGCCCCTGCCTCCTCTGCCTCCTCCTCCTCCACCGTCGCTCTCTTCTGCCTCCCTCCTCGCTCCATCCCACCACGCTTGCCTGCTGCAGATTTCCCTTTAAATCTCCCTCCAGTGGTTGTGTTGTTGCTGGTTGCCTGGCAGCGACGCTGCATGTATTGTCCAAGGCTGGGTCTCGTTTCCCTTGGTTCCGCCTGGGGATTGGCATCCAGATGTTACTTTTTGTTGTTTCCCGGCGGGGATCTCTTTGACCACGCTTCCCAGGATTTTGCACCGGGGAGCCCGGGAAGTGTGGTTGAAATTGACCCCATGTGGGTATTGAGCGAGATGAACATCTGGCATGCGCCAAACTGACGTTCAGGGCTCTTTGGCCCCGCCACGGGATTGAGCGTGGTTCACTGTGGTTGAGCGTGATCTCGTAACATCTGTAATCACCCTGTGGTGAATCGGGACCGCGTAATGTCTGAAATCACCCAGAGGGCGTGACATTTATTCTAGGACCATGCAATGGAAGCCTTTGAATATTGGAGCAGGGACTCTGAAAGAATGTCAATTTCTATTTTATTGAGAGGTTTCCCCCTTCTTACAACAGAGCAAACATTAAAAGGAGCAAACATCAGGACCTGGGTCAGGATCACAGTCAGAGTTGATTGGCAAGCATGTTAAGAGTCAAAGTTCAAGGACAAACCAATTAGGAAGGAAGTATTAATGCAGGACACTGGAGACAATAAGGGCCAAGGCAGTATAGAGGCAGAAGCAGAAGCTAAGAAAAGAATCCATGGTCCAGATAACAAGAAAGCCAGGTACCTACCACATAACTTGAACACTTCCTGCTTCCTATCTGCTGATGAAAAGTCAGACTGTGCTGGTGTCATGCAGTTGCTGAGAGGAATGACTTATTAACCCCAATTAGCATAGATCCTGTGTTTTGGAGAGATCTCAGAGCACATCTAGTTTGGGGAAGACACAGAAGAAAAAAGGCATTACAAGCAGATCAAAGTCTAGATACTTTAGAAGAAAGAAGGAAGTGACAACCTTGTTTTATACGCCCTGGGAGAATCAAAAGCACAAGAAATGTGTGAGAAAGGAAGAAGTAGGAAAATAGTGCAGCAAGGGGGGAAAGGAGATGAAGAAAGAATGTATCTGATGGAGAGGCTAGAGGCAAAGGGAGAGACAGCAAGCAGCAAAGCAACTACAAGAAGAGGAAGTGCCATCGGGAGGAAGGAGAGGGACAGAAATGTTGAAACGCCAATTCTAATAATTTGAAAGTGCCAAACCAAATTATTTTCTCCCTGACTTATTTTGCCTAAATTCCATATATTCCCTTGAACAATTTTCTGTATTCAATAGGGAGTCAGTTCCGTGAGAAAAACCTGCTGATAATATGTTCATAATATTCTGTACAACTGAGCACTGAGTGCTGTGTTATTGTATCCTTCTGAGCATTTCAGGGTATAATCCTTTACTCTTGAATATCACGGGACGGACTTTCAGCTTGTGTGAATCAGCATAGCTCCATTGAAGTTAGCAGAAGAAAACAGCAGGATTCCACATAGATCTGTATTGAGACTTCTGCTGCTCAATATTTTTATTACTGGTCTGCAAGAAACCAAGTGAATGTGCAGATGATACAAAAATAAGTCCAAAGCAGAATCTCAAAAGCTGCAGCGGGATCCCACGAAACTGGAAAAACTAGGCAACAAAAAGCCAAAAAAATTCAGTGTTGATGAGTGCAAACTAATGCACATTGGATTACCATACACCATGTTGGCTTTGAAATGAAGTGTTGCCAACCAAGGAAGGAGAGCTCAAAGGAATTGTGGATAATTCACTGAAGACAAACATACTGAAAAGAACAGTTACTTTAAAAATCAAACAGACTATTGGGAATTATTGGGAAAGGGACAGAAATAATAATATAATTGGTTTATTGTTTGACAAAAAGTCATTACAATTAATATAATAAATAAATAAGTACAGTACAAACACACATATGAAGTACTGAAATAAAAACAAGCTACATCATTCTTCCATGAGCAAACATGGCTTCGTTCCACAATGAATCACCTAAGGCACCATCTCCTGGGTCTATCAGATAGTATAATTACCAAGTTCAGACATTGTCCAAATTGAACAAATTGTTATAAAGTATCCTTTAAATTGATTTATCCTACCCTTCCGAAGGTTGATAACCGCCTCGCTCAGCCCCTAAAATAGGACAACTAGTTTTGCTTTGTGGAGCCTTACCCTTCGCGGGGTTTATAGCGGCCACACTTGACCCCTTGTTAACTGCTCCCCCTCAGTCCCGACATTCACTACCCTTCTCTAGGCTGCCTTCTTCAAAAATCTCTGGCTCATTGCTATTGCCCTAATAGCAAATTCGGACACACGCCTTGCTACCGCCGTATCATGGGGGCACAACAGGATCCTCATTAACTTATTGTCAGGTCCCTTCTCGAGGTCCTCCAGATATCTAACTCTTAACTCAGTGAAAAAGGGGCATTTTAGTAGAATATGTATCACTGTGTCTGGTGTCCCTTGCTCACAGAGTACACAGACTCTCGAATCGCGGGACGTACCCTTAAACCTCCCATCCAAATAGGAGGAGGGGAAGGAATTACAACGCAGTCTAGTGAAAGCCACTCTCTTGGCCGCGTTCCTCCAAATAGATAGATAGCTCAATTCGAATTGAGCAGGAATTGGAGGGATGTATTCCAGGGCCACTCTCTGACCCTCAAGTAGGCAAAGGGACAGAAAATAAAATACAAAAAATAATTAGAGGTGCACCTGGGCACCAACAAAAATGGACACCCTGTCAAATCTGGGATGCCCGACTCAACCCGACGGGCTACCCATATGCTCCTCAGGGTGGCTCACCTGGTCACTGCTGCTCCTCCCGGCCACTGCTTGGCTGAGTTGGGTTCTTCCCGCTCCACTTTTCCGAACAGGAGAGAGTGAGGGAGTACCCAGTGTACTAAACTTTCCCCTTAGTGGAAGATGGTGCAATACCTTCAGTCTGGCTGAAAGCATTGCACATGTGACCTGTATGCAACCCGTGTGCACCTTCAATATATGGCCCTATGGGCACGGTGGCATGCCACTAGAAGAGGCTTCCTTGTCCCCTCCCTCCCTCCCCCTCCCCACTCTGAAAAGTCGAGCAGGAAGAACCCGGCTCAGATGAACAACGGTCAGAGATGAGCAGCAGCCAGCTGGGTGAGTCAGCTGAGGGAACATTGGGCATCTGATGGGGGGGCATGTAACCCATTGAGTGCCCACTGGGGTGCCCCAAAATTAAGGTCTCAGAAATATCTATATGAAGGTCCTGGAAATATCTATATTTTCTGGGTATCCAGGCACTTGATGGGGGGCTGGGTAACACATTTGCTGTCTGCTGGGGTGCTCCAAAAATGTGCTACCCGCTGCAGCTCAGGGAACCTCTGTGAGGTAGGTTATTGGGTTTTGGCTGAAAGATAGAAGTGTTACACGCTGAGACTTCTATGAGAGAGAGGGATTGGGGAAGGAGAAGGGTTATATCCTGACCCATCTGTGAAAGGGAGAGGTTGGTGTGGGAGAGGTAAGGGTTATGCCCTGACTCCTCTGTAGAGGGGGTTAGGGAGGGACAGGTTATGCTCTGGCCTGTCTATGAGAGGATGGAAGTGACAATGATTGCAATTCTAATTGGGTTGTTATTTATTATTAATTAAGTAGTAGTAGTAGCGGTGGTGGTGATGACATCGACAGCGCAACTGGTGCTACTACTACTTGGAAAATTAGTCAGAGATATACTGGGTTCAGTTGGGAAAAGAGGAGAAGATAGACAGGAGAAACAGAAGGGAAAAGGGGAAATAGTTCCGTTGGGTAGTCTGAAAAGTCAAAAGTCAGGACTGACCTGGGGGCCTTGTGGAACCCCAAAAAGAACACGATTAGAAGGGAAATCAGAAACAGGACTGAAACAAAAGGCATTTTAGCTTCTTGCAAGTGATAATGAGAATCTGAGAATTGGAACTGAGATCTCAACAAGATCCCATTCCCAATATGAATGCTCAGTATTTATCAGTGTAAAAATAAATAAATTAATTAAATCACTGTGCACAGCGGCATGCACAAAATGGGCACTAGACCGTTCTGCACATGTGCAAAATGTCTACTGCACATGCACAAACTGTCCTTGTCTAAAATGGTAGTGATGCTGCCATCACCATTTTTGAAAAGATCTGCACATGTGCAGAATGGCCTGGTGGCCATTTTGCATTTGCACAGTGTCCCCCGTCACCCCCCTCCACTCCCCATTTTCATTGCAAATTAAGCGAAGATGCTGCCAGCTCTCTGTTTGTTCTCGGTTTCTGAATGAACTGATAACCAGCATTCTTGAAGAGACCAAAAAAGAAATGAGAATGAGCTTTAAGCCCTAATCAGGAAGGAGGGGAGGCAGTCATTTGCTTTACCTGACCCAGCATAGTACCTGGGTTGTTGAAGCCAAGGACTAACCAGAAATCTGATAGAAATCCTAAAAGAAGGGAAGGATCTTCCTGGATGAGAGAAAAGTTCTGAACCATTTGAGACATAAAAGAAGGGAGAAGGGAAACACAGACATTGATTAAGATAAAGGAAATAAACACAGGCATCTATAGTCCCTGGTAGGAGCAAAAGGGACACCCTCCTGCGTGTTCCATCAGCTACCCTTTTCAGTGGGGCAGAAGCAAGAGGTGTGCACCCAAGGCTCATTTCATTTTTGTTTTTTAAATGTGTCATTTTCATAAATATCAAATTGTTGACACATTTTCAGCTGTATCTTTTATGTTGACACTGTATCTTTTTGTTGACACATTTTCAGCTGTATCTTTTATGTTCTTCATTATATTTGGCTGACACTTGGGGGAATGATACCTCCAATGGAAAGTATTAGGTGTACCAAATTACAAAATGATTGGATAAAGAAATACAATTTAATAAGCAGTTGAATTATATTCTTTTGCAAAAATCTTCATATACATTCTAAGCTGTAACTTCTATGCCTCACGTTTAATGTAGATGAAACTTGGTGAGTTTACACCCCTTTCCAAATCTACTTTCTCTGCCAACTTTCAGAAGGATTGGATAAAGGGTCCTTGTGGTATAAGCAATTAACCTATAAATGTATATCTGACTGTAACATCTTTGTAGTCAAACCAGTGTACATAGAATTTGGCAGGATTATATCTCACATGTTTTTGATCATTTGTGCCAAATATCAGAAATATGTGATAAAGTATCCCAATTTTATATACCTGCACAGCATATGCAGACAAGGAGCCTATGCCAGGGATTCTCTGACGTGCCACTGTGGTATAATATTGGTTTGTGATGCCAATTGGCCAGCAGAAATGTCAACCAAACATCCTCATTCTGTGCTGTGACCATCCCAACATCTCTACCCCACTTGTTACTGGGAAGTCAGAAGCATCTGTTTAGGAAAGAGCCTACAGAGATTTTCTTATGTCCTCTGTCACAGTGCTGCAGGATGTGATTGTGATAATTGGCCAGCCTGGATATGTAAACTATATCTCCTGATTTCTGGGATGCTATACCCAAAGTCCCAGTTAATCAGTTATGTTCCTTCTATGCCCGCCTGAGGGCCACCCCCTATGCCCACCTCAAAGCCACCACCAATTGGTCCTGTAAAGCTTGAAACATGCAGTAATTGGTCAGCTAATGTGTTTGTCAGTCTTTGGAGTTGTTCAACATCCTCCGTCCTACAGCCTCCCTCCCCCTGCCATGCCAGGTGCCTGCCTCTGACTGGCACTGCATGTGCTGCTATTTATCTGAATAATGGTCTTCAAGGGGACAACTTCAATTGCTTATAAAAATGGGTCCCTTTATCAAATTGTCCTGAAGTTTGGCAGAGATGACAGGAAAGCTATGCGATACATTCCTGCCAAATGTCTTGTAAACAGGATGGAATATAAAAATGTTACAGCGGGACCCTTTATTCAATCCTTCTGGAAATTGGCAGGACTGTTAAGCTTATGGGGGTACATAATATTCACAGGTTTCATGCAAATCAGATGGAAGATAAAGACGTTGTAGCCATGAATGTGTATGGAGCTTTTCGTAAAATCACAACATTCAATTGCTTCTAAAATCGGTTTCCTTTATCTAATCATTTCAAAAACTATTACACATAGTGCTCTCCCTCCATTGAGGGTACAACCTCCCCAAGTTTAATCAGAAATGAATAAGAAACAAAAACATTATAGCCGTAAATACATTTTCCACCTTCATTTCAAAAACAAAATGTTGTTTTCGTTTCTATTTTTGTTATCATTATTTGTCATTTTAATTATTGGAATAATAATAATGAAAACAACAATTTTCATTATCGTTATTGTAATAATGAAAACGGCATGCACACCCCTAGTGAAAGCATGCGGGAGAGCGTTCTCAGTTGCTGTCCCCATGTTGCAGAACTCCCTTTCCCAGGAAGTTCACTTGAGCCTCTGCCTGTCAATCTTCCAGGGGAAGTAAAACACTTTTTTATTTGGGAAAGCATTTGGAAGGCAGGGATAGGTGGGATTTGTTTGGGGTTTTGGGTGGGGTTGCAGGGTAAGATGGGGGTTTGATGGGTTCTTTTATTGTATTAATTTTAATGTTTTTTAATTGTTGTTTTTTGTGTATAACTTGTGAGCCACCCCTGCGCCATGTGGGAAGGGCGGCATACAACCCCACCCCCAAAAAAAAAAAATATTTTTAAATTTTTTTGTGCATGCTGAACCTATCTGAAAGATAACTCTGGGTTTTGAGAAGGTGGACCCCTGCTATTCTTTGGTCAAGTCCTCATCATGATACGGTGTTGGACATGAGCCTGGGAGACCAATTTTCATATCTTATCTTAGTCGTCAATGTATAGGCTGACTTTGGGGCAAGCCATTATTTCTGAGTGTCAGTTCCCTATCTGTAAAATGGTAATAATGAACTCATGGGGTTGTTTTGAGGGTGAACTAGATAAGGAGTCTAGAGCACTTTGAACACTAAAATTGCTAAAATAAATAAATAAATTTTCATTGGCTCAACGCCTGGACCACAATAGAGAGATCATTTATTGACAGTTATCTATGAAAATTTAAAAAAAGATGAACTATGTAAATAAGATTTATGTAAAACAGACATAACTACATGAAACAGGAAGCAGATTTAAAGCAAATAAATGGAAGTACTTTTTTTTTTTACGCAATGTACAATAAATATGTGCCAGAGGATGTTGTACTAGCCAATAGTGTCGCTGACTTCAAAATGGGATTAAATAATTTTTTGGAAGCCAGGTCCATAACGGGGTACTAGTTAGGTTAGTCAGGGGAACGAGATCCTTGATTGTCAGGAGCAGGGGGAGTATGGTAGGAAATGGATTACCCCTCTGTAACATACTGTGTATTCCTCTGACACAACCTAGACTGGCCGCTGTTGGAGTCCATGCTGGGGTAGGTGGATCCAGTAATGGCACTTATGTTAAATCCTGATGATAATTGCTCCAGCAGCTAACTTCTTGATAGAAAGAAGTGCCTTCCATACATATTTATCTCCAATTGTTTATTATGGTTTCTTATCCCACCGCTTCTGATGCTCACTGTTTTCAATGACTTTTTGATGGACCCCTGATACATTCCTGTAGTCACACTGTACTCCAGAGATCCTAGTAATACAATATTCTACCATCTTCAACCAATGATTCAGGATGGCAAAATCTCTTTAACTAAGCAATGGTGAAATCCTGGCCCAAATAAAGTCACAGAAAAAAAAAATCACTATTGCTTTCAAATGTGGCCAGGAATGTATGAATACATCACTACATTTTTAGTGGTTTATTCATACTTTCAATTTAGCTGCATATTTGAAAAATCCATTTTCAAAATCATCATCTACCCAGGTGTGGTTTTTTTAAGACATGGATTCTTTTAGATTAGCTAAGCTATAGCGTATGTGCCATGTGATTTAGTTATCTATATGCTTTAATAAAACTGATTTCACTTTAGGCTTAAGAAAATGAGGGAAAACAATATCCAACTATTTTGCAGTGCTAACTTGGTGCATCCTATCTTCTTGGCCACATGAAACTTAGGTGCCTGAATAGTCAGGATAATCCTCTCTGCTGTTTAGCTACAGCTAATCCTTTCTGGTACTTATCCTATTAACATTTTTTTCTTCCACCTATATTTAAACACCACCGCTTTCTACGAATATTATTTACCTTTATTGCTATCCTTATGAAATATTTGATCGTTAAAGAGTACACCCAGAAATTTTAGACAATCTAAAATAGAAAGATAAGGTATATTTCATCAAGCAGTCATTCTGATAATGCTTTGATTGATTATCATCCCCTACCCCCAACAGAATATAGAGAACATTAAACTTAATGGTGATTTGATAGCACAAAAAAATCCTACTCTTGTTCAAGGTATGAGCTTTGACAAAGCTCCTTGACTAATGCAGAAATAAAATCCATGCTTCTCAGAAGAAAGCTGTACTTTGGGGGGAAATTTAGTGGATCAAACTCCAGACAAAATTTCCCCCAAATTTTATTTCAATCTTTTTAAAAAGGTAAGTCCCACTAAGTTCATTATAAGGCAAGAAAACATTCACCAATAGCATTTGTATTTTTCACTGAAATTAGGACTGAAATTAGTATCTGCAAAACTGGGTATATTGGGGGTATTTTTCGGTACCCTAACTGGTTTTCGATCGGATGCCAAAAAGAATTATATATTGACAGCAGGTATATGAAAATACCGACAACTGGTACACAAAATGCCAATTTTGTCCCAATTTCACCCTAAATTATGGGATTTTTTCAGGTAATTCCGGTATTTCAGTATACTGGTTTTCAGTATATCGATATATCGGTATATCAGTGTCAGTATTTCAAATACTCGAACGGTATTCAAGTACTGATTCAGATACCTGGAATGATACCCCAAAACGTGGGTATGACCTGTGGGTACCAAATCAGGTAACCATTTCAGCTCTAACTGAAATCCTTTTTCAATTAAATCCTAAAATTCAGTGACATGCTCACTACAGTCCTCTCTCTCATGTTCATAGGTGAAGAACAAGGAAAACCCATATTAAATTTTAATCAATTTCATTAAATGTATTGAGAAAAAATAGAGAAAACCACACACACAGAGATGCACTCTTGGGGTACTTTCAGACATCACATTTTCTTGTGGGAAAACCAAAGCATTGTTTAGTAATTAATTATGTGGTAATATGAATATTGATGGAGCTTTTCCATGCAGTCCCAGGGATTTACCAGTAGAGCTGAAACAAATACCAAATTTGACATTTGGGCATCTATTTTTATGACGCAGATATGAAAATGGTATCTGCATCGATCTTCATTTGTGGTTTCAAATCTTCATTTTGGTTTTCACTGGTGTTTCATTCACTTTCAGTACTTTGGTGTTTCGGTAGTCAATACATGTTTACATTACATACAAGCATTTCTATATTTTAGTATTTGGTATTATGTATCTTTCATTATTGTTTGATAGTTATATTTGTATAACTGCTTTATGTGAATATGATTTCTCCATCTCTGAGATGCAAAGCAGCAGAAACTCACAAAATTGCTGAATAGTGAAGAACAAAAAAAGCCAAGTAACTGAAATGACAAATACTGAACTACTGAAGAAATGAAGACAAGAAGAAGTGAATTCTGTGATGACAATGAAAACTAATTTTGAAAATTCATTTGTGGGACTGAACATGAACATTTTCTTTCCATATACCAAAAATGTCTATTTACCACAGATATACTATTGCACATGTGTTCAGGTGACCCAAAATACCATGTGACAGAGCTTTTTACTAGTTTAACCAGAGGGAAATTTTGATGCCAAAAGCTACCTTTAGCAACTGACTCCATCTCTGCTACCTGCCATCCTTACAGTGAAATATAGAGGTTTTGCTTTCCTGTTCACTTTGTTCTGCTTTAAAAATATCCACAGCCTAGCTAATGATAGCCCCAGCCCAGCATATTAATCTTCTCCAATCCATTGGCAACAGTGGCCAGGACACAGATGATCTATTCTGTTTTCTGCTTCTGAGCCTGTGCTCTATATTATCAGGGCTGTTTCCTAAGCAGAGGAAAGGCAGGCAAAGTCTTTTGTTTTCTTTTGCCCCACATGAAAAGGAATTAGACACACTGGTGTTGGCTGACTGCTGTCTTGAATCAGCAAGGACACAATGTGGGGCTTGCTCTTTTTCAGATTCACTTCTTTGTGGTTCTCTGCTGTCCACAGGTGCCATTACTGACACAGGCTTGCCTGTGGCTATACATTCCGCATACGTATATTTTGACACACATAGAGGTGATTTGTCACAGGCTGCCCATTCATTCAGATTAAATACAAACTTCTTTTGTTGGGAAGTTGGGCTGCTTGTTAGTCCCCCTTTCTTTTTACTATGCACGGGTGTCGTTTGTTTGTTTTTTAAAGTATATACTGAAAAGGCTAACTTTGCATCAATTAATTACAGCATGAGAAACCCACATTTGTATGTCATTAGGCATGCAAAACGATAGCATTTGTGAATATATTGCCCATTTTGTCATGTTCATTTTCTTACTCTTTCCAAGCAAGAGTTTTGTAAGCAGACAGGTATTCATTTACATATATTGGATGCATGTGGATCCTTCCATATACGATCTGTTTTTTTGCACATCCTCTGAAGCATGCAGGCCTGGTCACTGTTGGGGGTGAGATCATGGGTTAGATGGATCATTGGTCTGACCCAGTATGGCAATTCTTATGTTATTATTTCATGGGTACAACTTCAGGTGCACGGTTTTGAAAATTTGTCACCAAGTCTCCCAAGATTTGTCCAAGTCTCTAAGTCTCCAAAATTTGTCTTCACGCAAATTCCATGTTCAGGTGATGAATGATGCTAATGCTAAACTTCTAGCACACATAAAGCCATGGGAGAAAAAGAAATAGTGAGATCTTTGCTAGTGGTGCGATAGTTACTACTGCTGCCAAATCATCCAGCATAGGTCCAAAAAACAATCCACCAATATATGTGGGCATGTGCATGGTGGTCTCATCATTGCTCTGGCTTGTTCTCTCCTACTAAGGTTTAGCATAATGTTCTTATGCTTGATAGTCAGACCTGGCTGGGTGGATAGATGCAGGAGGGTAATGCTCAGTTGGCATTCCAATGAAGGAGTATAATATCAAACTACTTCTTGCAGGGGATAACTGCATGCATTTAACATTTTGAGGTAAGTAGTATCATCTTTACTTGGGAGCTGGGAGATACTCCAGGAGAGTTAAATTAATCAGCGGAGACAACAATCATTTAGCTTGCTGCTACTCTAGTACTCCATGAGAACAGGATATTGGCTAGTTGATTATGCACCCATTGACCAGTCTTGGTTGGCTAAGGAGTAGACAGAGGGGATACTGAGGTGTCCTGATTACCAGTTGAAACAAGCAGCTGCCTATGAAGCCTCATAGATACTGCAATATTTAACCTTTGTTTTGATATAAGCATTTCACTGTTGCTTAGCTCTTTGGGCCAAAAACATCAGCAGAATTTATCTCCCCCCCCCCCCGGTTTAATGTTTATGAGACAGGTAAACATTCTAGAAATAAAAGTAATGTAACAGCTTCTGGAAGATTTAATTATATTCTGTATGTTAGGTTGTGAAGAAATGACAGAAGGTCATGTAAAATAACCTTAGAAAGTTTCCTGCATTTTTCTCCATGTATTACTTTTTATTTGTATGTACTGTTCCAATGGCCCCCATTGTTATTAGTACCTTGGATGGGTTCTTATATTTTCATTACAACATGAAGGATAGCAAATGCTATAAAACTCAAGCCCACTGAAACTTTATTATGCTTGGACGTTTTGCTGACTACAGCAGGAAGCTTGCTGAAACTCTAAACTGCCTCCTCAAATTAACTTCTATTAGAGTATTAAACTTTTCTGGAGATAAACAAATATTACAGTGGAGGATCTTTTCACCTTTAATTGTATGAGCTTGCAGTCAAGAGGGTCCTCAGCAATATTTTCTTTTCATTATCAATTGCTAATTAGTCCACTGAACCTGTCTGTCTGCATCATAGTTGTCACACTTGAGTGCGCCTGCGGAAATCAGGTAGCAAGCATATATGCCTGATGTCTGATAATTGGATAATATTGTTCTCGCATGGAACAATTGGACCAGAAATACATCATCATTTGGTATTCTGAAGCTGAGACACCTACTAACTCTAAATGAAAGTTTAGTTGATGCTTACTTGGGCCCTTTTTACACAGATGCTCTAACACCAGTGTTACATTTTATTATACATGTTGTAGGGCAACACTACAACCAATCACCATGGGCCCTGTGCACACATGATGCCTCCACCCAGTTCCTCTGGGTGGAGATGGGTGTTGGCCGATGGGTGGCGAGCATCTCCCTGGGTGGAGATGGGTGGCGGCGTCTGTGTAAACGCCACTTTCGGTGGGTGTTGGTGAGTGTTTGCTCCCAGCCAACACCCATCACCACCCACACCCACCCACGGAGCAACAGCCGGCCGGTTGGTTCTCAGGGAATGTACATAATTTCCCCGGAATCTTATGTGTGGAGTCCCGCAGGGTCCTATTCTGTCCCCTCTCCTGTTCAACATATATACGCAATCTTTGGGTGAGGTCATGAGAGGTTTCAGCATGCAATGTCATCAATATGCCAATGATACGCAGCTCTACCTCTCATTTTTGAGTGATCCAGGTCTGGCAGTCTCGGTGCTTACCCAGTGCTTGGCAGCTGTGGGGGACTGGATGAGGGTGAGCCGTCTGAAACTGAATCCTGACAAAACGGTGGCGATGTTGGTGGGGAGGGCTGAGGGGGTGGTGGCTCTCATCATTGGTGGGGTCTGCCCCCCTTTGGCCGCTCAGGTTCGTAGTCTGGGGGTGCTCCTTGACCCACAGTTTTGCCTGGATTGTCAGGTGGAGGCTGTGGAGAAGGGAGCATTTCGCCAATTACATCTGGTGTGATGGCTGCGGCCGTTTGTCTTAGACTCGGATCTGGCCACCATTATCCATGCTTTCGTTACCTCTCGACTGGACTACTGCAACGTGCTCTATGTGGGGCTGCCCTTGACGATGATCCAGAGGTTGCAGATAGTGCAGAATGTGGTGGCCCATCTCCTGACAGGGATGAGCCACCATGAGCACATTACACCTGTGCTCCGTGCTCTGCATTGGCTGCCTATTATCTTCCGGGTCCAAGGTGCTGGTTATGACCTTCAAAGCCCTAAATGGCTTGGGTCCTGGTTACCTGTGAGACTGCCTCAGACCCCAGGTTCCTTCACGGCCCTTGCGGTCAGCCGGGGATGCCCAGCTTGAAGTCCCATGGGTATGCCGGGCGGTGACGGCACAAAGGGCATTCTTAGTGGCCGCACCTTGGCTGTGGAATTTCCTCCCATCGGAGGCCCGTGTATCCCCAGACCTCCCCTCTTTCCATAGATGCTGTAAAACCTGGCTGTTCAGCCCGGCCTTCGAAGAGGGGGGAGAGTAGGTGGGGTGGGAGGGTTTTATTGCCTGGAAGCTGTGTCTATTTTATATTTATATTTTATATTGTATTTTAATTGTTTTGTAGTTTTAAAGTTGATTTTATTGTTATGAGCATGTGTGATGTACGCCACTCCGAGCTGTCACTGTGCAGGAGGGAGCGAGTTAAAAATATTTGTATGTATAAATAAATAAAATCCTGATGCCCTGTTCCTGGTCTGTTGTTCCTGGGTATGGGAGTTCTGTAGGTGGTGGTCCATGCTGGGTGGGGGGTTGGTGTGGTCCCTACTCGTGTTGGGGATCGCTGGTCCTGACCCATGGCTGGGGTCCCCTTTCTCCCTCATCATGTTGGGTTTCCCTGTGTGCTTGTGTGAACTCTGTTGCGCGGGTGTGTTCTTCATTCCGAGGGGTCCATGGTGCTTGACTGTCTGGGTCTGTGTCTCGGAGCATGACTGGGGCTGCTTCTTTGTATCTCTTGACATTCTGGCTCCCTCCTCCCCCACTGGCAGTGTAGGGGCGGTGCTGTGTGCCACGGCTTCGTTTGCCCTCTCTCGGGCATGTTGTACCGTCACTGTGCTGGGCATGGTTTCCCCTCCGTTCGGTGTACTGGTGGTCCTTGTTAAAATCATGGGTGTTCGCTCGGTGTGGCCCTGGGTGGGTGCCCACTGGATGTGTGCCAGCCCCTCCCCTTCTGCCCCACAACCCCCAGTGGTGGTGTCCATTTAAATGTCTCCCTGATCAGCGCCCATGGGTGTTCGCTGGGTGTGCTCATCTCCACCCAGCTCCACCTATCAGGCCCGCGACAGCGTCCATGCAAAAATGACCATTTGCACCCTAGTGCTGGTGTAATGTGAGTGGTGTGGATGGAAGAGGACAGTCCCTCCATTTTTTATTTATTTACTTATTTATTGCAAGATTGGGCCCCAAGTTCCCAGTTCACTGTTACTAATATGCATCACCTATCTGGCTGTTTCTGCTGTCATTCTATCCTGGTGTTTGGAGGAGAGGGAAGAATTAAGCTGAGCTGACTTTTCTTTAGGAAATTACTTGACCCTTCCACTGGGACTACCCACAAGCCTCCGCCCATGGTCTCCAGTCTTCTGCTTGAGGTGGAGTCCTCTGGCTCTCTTCCAGATGGGTGGTCATTAGTAGTTGATCTTCTGACACTTTGTGTTGACCTGTTCCTTCAAACATCTCCCTCTTCCAGATCCCTGGTCTGGACAGGACATCTCCCTCTTGTGCCAAGAGCTTAAGGTCCTTGCCATACAGTTGTATGTCTTGCTGTCTAGATGCTGTGGAACTCCCTCCCCCAAGAGGTTAGTTTGAGCCCAAGAATTTTCCTGAGGTGGTGTAAGACGTTTTTATTTGTTAGGTGATTCAGAAGGCATGGGTAGGAAATTAGGGTTTGGGGATAGGGATTTGAGGGGATGGTTGGGGAGGGTTTTGTGGGGTTGTGGTGGGGAGGGGAAAGGTTGTGGGATTTTCATTTTTATGCCATTTTTAATGTATTGTTTTTACTTCTCTTGTAAGCCACCCTGAGCCATCTGAGAAGGGTGGGGTAAAAATAAAAATAAAATAGATAAATAAATAAATAAATAAATAGTATCCATAGCCCTGAGCATCTCCCATTATGAGGTCTCCAGCTCTTCTTTAGACATCCTTCTGCTAGTGCCCTGAGTTCCCTACACTTCCAAATGTCTCATCCAGCAAGAGTTGTTCAGGCCAGCTGCTATTGTCTTCTGCAACTAAGGCACTGGTGCTGCTTCATGCTGCTTATCAGCCATATGATCTTAAAACACCAACTCTTCCTTCTGTGGGTTGTCCTGTCTTAAGAGATGGGTATCCCTTGGACTCAGCTTCCAAATAATACTTCCACTCCATTTCTGGTTGTGTGGTCGTTTTTCTAGTGTTCCGTTGGGTCTCCTGTCTGTGGCCCAACAGAGCTCTCCTGGTGATTCTATAAAACAAGTCCCCTCTCAGTCATCTCTTCTACAAACTGAAGAGCCCAAACCTATCAAACCTCTCTTAATACGGGAGCCATTCCATCCCTTCATCATTTTGTTGTCCTTCTACTATGTCTTTTTTGATATAGGGTGACCAGACTTGCATACAATACTCCAGGTGTGGTCACACCATAGATCTATATAGAGGCATTATGATATTTTCAGTTTTATTCTCTGTCCCTTTATGAATGATTGCCAATATTCTGTTTGCTTTTTTAACCACTGCCACACACTGAGCTGAGGATTTTAATGTATTGTTTACAACAACTCCAAGATCCTTTTCCTGAGTGGTAACTCCTAATTTAGAATCCAGCATTGTTTACATATAGTTTGGGTTGTTTTTCCCTATGTGCATCACTTTGCACTTGTCCACATTAAATTTCATCTGCCATTTGGATACCAAGTCACCTAGACTTGCAAGATCTTCCTGCAATTCTTCACAGTCCGCTCGAATTTTTAAACTACCTTGAATAATATTGTGCCATCTGCAAATTTGATCACCTCACTCTTTACTCCCTTCCCAGATCATTAATGTATATATTAAACGGCACCAGTCCCAGTACAGATCCCTGGGGCACGCCATTAGTTGCTTCTCTCCACTTTGAAAACTGATGATTTAGTTCTCCTCTTTGCTTCCTATCTTTTAACCACTAGCCGATCCATGGTAGGACACTACCTATTATCACATGACTGTTTAATTTCCTCAAGAGTCTCTTGAGGGACCTTATCAAACACCTTCTGAATGACCACATACACTATATTGACCAGCTCACCCTTATCCACATGCTTATTTACACCCTCAAAAAATTCCAATAGATTAGTGAAGAATGATTTCCCTTTCTTAAATCCATGTTGACTCTTGCTCATTAAGCCATGTTTATCAATATGCTCAGTTATACTATTCTTAACAACTATTTTCACCAGTTTCCCAGGCACTGACATCAGGTTCACTGATCTGTAATTTCCAGGATCACTTCTGGAGCCCTTTTAAAATATTTATGTTACATTTTCTACCATGCAGTCCACCAGTACAGTGGAAGATTTAAGCAATAGATTACAAATTATCAATAGTAATTTCAAAAACTTCATATTTGAGTTCCTTCAGAACTCTGGGATGAATACCATCTGGTCCTGGTGATTTGTTAATATATAGCTTATCCATTTGCTCTAGAACCTCTTTGAGAGTCACACTTATTTGTGACAGTTCTTCAAATTCTTCACCTAAAAAGACTTGGTCCAGTGTGGGTATCTCCGCAACATCCTCAGCAGTGAAGACCAAAGCAAAGAATTCATTCAGCTTTTCTGCAATGTCCTTATCCTCCCTGAGCGCCCTTCTCAACCCTTGGTCATCTAATGGCCCAACCAACTCTCTAGCAGACTTCTTGCTTCTGATGTACTTGAAAAAGGTTTTGTTATTTTTTACATCTTTAGCAAGTTGCTCCTCAAATTCCATCTTGGTATGTTTTATTAACATTTTACATCTAATTTGGAAATACTTATACTCTTTCCTATTCTCTTCATTAGGACTAGCTTTCCGTGTTTTAAAAAGGTTCTTGTTTCCCAGAACAAACTGAGAAACATGATTCTTGTAAAAAAAACACATGAAAATACCAAGAACAAGTTTCCCCCCTATTGCACACAGCCTTGTCTCCAACAGTGGGTATTTTCAGATGTTACCAGATCACGCTCAACCACAGTGAACCACGGTCAATCCCGCGGTGGGGCCAAAGTGCCCTGAACGTCTGTTCAGCGGCCGCCAGATGTTCACCACAGTCAATACCCACATGGGGTCAAAATGAACCACGCTTCCGGAGCTCCCCACCGGACCATCTCCAAAAGCGTGGTCAAAGAGATTCCCAATGGGAACCAACAAAAAGTAACATCTGTCCGGCAAACACCAGCCGGAATCAAAGGAAATTATTCCCTGCCGGGGACAAAGCACGCAGCATCGCTGCCAGGCAACGAGCAACAACACAGGAAGCGGAGGGAGATTTAAAGGGCACACAGCAGCAGGGGGACAGGGCGGGATGGAGTGAGGTGGAAGGGAGAGGCGAGCGGAGGGCGAGAGAGGAAGGGAGGAGGAGGAGGTGGAGGAGGCGGTGGTAGAGGCACAGGCAGGGGAGGACGCAGTCGTGCTGCACCTGGAGGCGGTGGAGGGACAGCAGCAGCTGCCGCCGGTGGGATGGGCTGACCCGGCACCTTCTGGGTGTTTTGACCATGGCCGGGAATCGGCGTCACGTCAGTTGCGCTGCCCCAGCCCATGATCGGCCTGACTCCCTGCCATGGTCCCGGTCCTGTCACATCTGTTCAGGGCTTTTTTTGACCACGGGGGGGTGGTTGTTCGGTTCACCCCCACCGGGAATCCACTGTGGTGAAATGGGACCGCGTAACGTCTGAAAATACCCAGTGATCATTCTTAGTTAAATTTGGAGGCATACACAACAGGCTATAAAGGAGTGATCCATTCCCTGCCGTTCAATCCCAGCTCCTGACATAGCTATTAATGGACCTCCATATTCTTCTTTTCTGGCCTGCCTGGTTTCCAGAATTCTCTCCTTAGGTTGGGCTACTAGCAATGCTAACTATTTCCCTACAGAACCTGATCTTTCTCCATTTGTATCTGGGTATCCCACGGCTCATTGGCTTCTGGAACCTTCCCTGAGAAATATAATATTATCAGTTAATATTAAACTTGGAACCAGAAATTAACAATTCAGGTGTTGAGAAGGCACATCACGTGGCTTAGATTTAAAAAAATAAAATAATAAAAATCAAAGTCCTTATTTACCAATATTACTCACCACAGTGTATAACACTACAGTTTCTTTCAGACTGCAGCAAGAGATATGAAATGATTTGATCCCTAATTTACAGAGCTTATCCTGAGAAGCACCAGCCTCCAGGCATAAAGATAAATTCCTTTTGTTTTTGTTTTACTGAGTAGCTTGGGTTGTATACTCGAAATACATCAATGCTCTCACAACAGAACCAATTTTGTGTTGATCTGCACTGAAATCTTTGCCACAGGTAATCGCTGAAGTTCCTCCAAGCAGCTCTTCGAAGGTTCCACAGGAATGATAAAATAAATTGTGCTCCATCCCTCTAGATGTATTTTTATTTCTTTGACTTTGAATCCATGTAGGAAGCATTTTTGAAAGGTAAAGATTTGGATTTTGGTAACAATTGTCTTCCATAGCCAAGTCACTTAGACCTATGGAGGAGCCAAATGAGAGCAGTTGGGTCCAGTTTTTCACTATTTAGTGAAAGGCTGGTCTTTTAGTTAACACACCGGAGGTGCAATCCTGATTCCATTGAAATCAATGGCAAAATTATCATTAACCAGTGCTTCATTAGTAATAAATGAATTGCCAGGGCCAACACCAGCCCCAGAAGCTATACCTCCTGTCTGCATGTCACACAAGGAACTGAACCCTAGACTCTGCTAGCAACCCAACCACTGGACTACGCTGCCTCTGTACAGCTGAATATAAAACAGGAGCTCTTGTGATTTCATTTGTATGATGACCAGCAGAGGGAATGGGACACAAAGTCATTAATGAAAGCCAAATAAACTATCCAGATTATTTTCAGGCTTACATTTCCAACTCTTGGATAACCAATATTGGCTTTTTCCTGATCTTTCACATTTCAGGGGGCACACTCCTACTGGGACCATTTCTCAGGGTTTAACCCCCCCCCCCTTGAATTTAATTGCTGGGGTTTGAGCCCTGGTAATCCCCCCCCCAGAGTAAGCCCTGCGGTGACTTAAAACCAAGGATCACATCCAGTTTTTGGTTTGACTGCAAGCTGGTCTTCAGATGTAGGACAAATCACTAGTTAGCTGTTAGCTTGAAGTCCACTAAAATTAGGCTAGTGATACTTCCTTTCTCTCACCCATTTTCTGGCTTATCTATTTCTAACAAGCTTTTGGGGGATAGGGCTGTCTCTTACCAAATGTTTGTTTGGCATGTAGCCAATGGGACTTCCGTTTTGGTTTGGATCAGTAGGAACCTAATTTCTGTTGGAACCTCATTTCCGTTGGTGTAACAGTAGGGGAAAGGATAGAAATTTGCCTGTCCCTCCCATTAATTTTGAGGCTGGACCACTGAAATGCCTGCCACTTCTCCCTCAGCTCATCATAAAAGTGCAGTGGCATGACACAGAAGCATCAGCAGCAGCAGCAATATAGAATCATAGAAACGTAGAGTTGGAAGGGACTTTGAGGATCATCTAGTTCAACCCCCTGCTCGGGTACAGGATGACTATAACTACAACATCACTGAAAGTTGGCTTTTCATCGCCTACCTAAATATCTAGCAATCGAGAACTTACAGCCACAGTAAGCAGCTTGTTCCACTGCTGCACAGCTTCATTATGAAGTTTTTCTTGATATTTAACTGAAATCTCCCTTCCTGTAACTTCAGTCTATTGTTTCTAGTCATGCTGTCTATGGCTCTTTGCCATCTTCGTGGTGGAAACCCATTAGATATTTGAAGACTGAGATTATGTCTCCCCTTAGTCTTTGCTTCGCTAGGCTAAACATACTCTGTTCCTTCAACCCTTTCTCATACAACTTGCTTTCCAAACACTTAATGATTTTTGCACCACTCCCCTGAAACCACTCCAATTTGTCAATGGCTGTGATCCCACCCACCAACCCCCCTGCACACACAGTTCCCTCATGGATCTGCATGGCTTGCACACACCAAAATGTCCCCATAACAGAGGTGTGCATGCCATGCATGGGGCCTAGGACAGACCCCCAATGTCCTTCCTAAAATGACATGCCCAAAACTGGACACTATGCTCCAGGTGAGGTCTGACCAGTGCCAATAAGAGTAAAATTATTACATCTGACATCTTAGGGGGTGAAAACAGAAATGCATCTTAACTCCACTTTAACACTGCTTTAACATTTCTTATGCATGTTTTCAGGGCTGCATAGGGCACCAATACAGCTCTGCAACATGCAAAAGGAATATTAAAGCAGTGCTATAGTGGAATTAAAGTAGTGTTACATGCATGTCTGTGTTCACCCAATGCTTCTGTGAATGCAGTCTAAAATTGCATTAGCCTTCTTTGCAGTCACATCACACTGATGACTCATGTTCAGTTTGTGATCAATTACAACACTAGGGCTGGAACTTGACTTTGCCTTTTTCTCAGTTATTGCCAAGAATTGCGATTCTCTGCTCATTTTAAACAGGAAACTATAACTGGGGAAATTTCCATCTCTCAAAAATTCTTAGTCGAGAATCTTTTCTCGGATTACCGTTTACCAGATTGTTGTTTACCGTTGGATTGCCAGTTACTGAGTTACCATTTACCAGGTTGTTGGTTACCATTTACTGAGTTGTTGTTTGCCTGTGAGCCAAATCCAATAACCAATAAACATGGTAACAAACCAATAACTAAAACCCAATAAACCAAAAACCAATAACCCAAAAACACCAAATAACTAACAAACCAATAATCAATAAACACAGTAACCAATAAACTGGTAAATGGCAAACCACAGTAACAGGTAAACATGGCACATGGTAAATTGCAATATTGATACAACCAATAAATGGCAAAACCCCATGGTAACATGTAAACACAGTAAAAAATAAATGGTAAATTGTGGTAACCAATAAATCGAGTTTCGTCTGAGATCTCAATTGGGGTTCAAAAAAGCGGCAAAATCTCAGCAGCAATTCTCGATTCCCACATAATTAGCACGAGAATCAATTTGATTCCCATTTCATCACTACACAATACCAAAAGTCAGAAGAAAGGGAAGAAAGAGAAAGGAGCAGAGGGGGGAGGCAATAAAAGGTGGGGTGAAGGAGAGTGGAAGAAAGGGGCAACAGTAATTTCTTATGTTTTCATAGAAAAACAGAGATTAGCTCTTCCCTTCTGCTGAAGTCCCTTCTTTGGAAATTGCAGAGAATTTCCAGCAGGGGGAGCTAGATTAACAGACCTTCCATGAGGCAAAGACATTGGGTGTTTTCAGACATGACAGTGGTCTGACTTATTACACTTTAGCACAGTTTAACCCAGGGGCCACTGTCACTTTTAAAGGTGCCCACCAGGTGATTCATTGGGCTGCATCCCAACCATGGTGGGGGCTAACCCAGGTTGTGACTTAAGAAATCCCTAAGTCACAGCCTGGACTAATCCCCACCACAGTTGGGATCTGGCAGCCAGACCTGGAGTAAAGCGGGCTTCCCTGTCTGAAAGGGGGGCATGCTGCTGCATGCAGTGTGGGTGCAGGGTCCGTTGGGAGCACATCCATTCCCCTTCCATCCCAAGCCAGACTGCCATCATGTTAGTTTGGGCTGAATCCCAACTGGAGTAACAGCGCCCACCACTACCTGGGTAAGTCCATGGCAGCAGTGGGCGCCATCACGTCTGAAAACACCCATTGCTTTCCTCAAACAAACAAGAGAAGGATGATGATGAGGTTTATACATTTTAAATGCTGATGGAATAGTCGCAGACTGGGACCTCCCCTCCACCTTTGGAGCACACATGATCATTTCTTTCAAGGTAGCCTCTTCTCATATGTTAACCTGTTTCTTTTTAAATGTAGATCTCATTCTCACTTTTTTCTCTTTGCTTGTGAAAGCGGTATGGGAAGTTAAAGTGGATTTGATATTTCCAAAAATTTGCTTGCGAGAACAAGCTCAAAGTGATGAGGGGGAGAGTAAGCAGAAAGTAGGATAAGGTAGGGAGCAAGAATATGAGAGAGGGGAAGAGAAGTGAGGATGTTCAGGCATAGAGAAGGATGGAGAGAATGAGAGAAAGGAGAAGGGGGGGTGTCTTGGCATCGCTGGACTGTATGGGGTCAGAGTAGAGCTGAAACAAATACGCACAAAAACAGGTATACTTGATGAATTTCGAGTACCTGAATCACCCAACATCATCATGTACCAATTGATACTCCATTACTATCCAATTCAGGTATCCAATGTCCCAGAATGTTGACTTCAACTCCCAAAATACCGACTTCTGGTACTGATTTTTCAACGTCTGTACTGATACTTCAATTTCTGACATTTATTGATGTTTCCATCCTGGAAAGTCAACTTCTGGTCCCAAATGTTTTTATTTCCATCCCAATTTTTCAGTTTTCTGACCCGATATACAAATCAGTAATTGGAAAATTGAAAAATTAGAATTGTAAGTTACTGTATTTTGGGACTTCTCGGTACTCAGTCAGTACCCAGGTAACCTGTCGGGTACCTGATGTAAGTACCTAAAACTTAGGGTACTGCCCACAGGTTCTTGAATAAGTATTTGTTTCAGCTCTATGTCAGAGCCCTAATGTAGGGCATTTCTCTCTTAAATGGAACTAAAACTGATCATAGGATTCACAAGTCCCTAGGTAGTCCGCCACATGCTCTTGCCACTCTATTGTGTGGATGGAGCAGTGCGTGTGACACTCTTGCAAGGGTAGGTCTCCCTAAAGCACAGAGCCCCCAGCAACTACCTCACTCATTTTAAGGCCAACTTTTGTTTTGTCTTGGATCATTTTCTTAGATCTCATTACGGTGATCCTGTAGACCACTCAAATTGGCTTTCCTAAGAGTAACCAAAGTCACATTTGCAACTGGAGGCTTGTGTGCAATATATATCTGTTGAGTAGGAAGGTGCTATTCTTACAGTCACTTTTTGGCACAACAGTGTACTTTAAATAGGACAATACTGAAACACAAAAATGAAAAAGTAAATCTGATGACAGGATCACTTTGTTACTTTCATTTGAACTCAGACAGCATCGGACCTACTTTATTGATGTTTTAAACAAAGAATGATATGAGAAATTCTTCCCCATCTTGCAAGGGACATTTCCAGACAGAAGTTCAAAATAAAGAGAGATACTGTTGAATGAATAGCTGTGGCAAGGCGCTGAATACAATCTACCTCATTGACATAGACTTGACAAAAAGCAAACAAAATCAAGTGCATATTGAAAGTAAAGAAGTGAGACACACTTTTGCAATGTACAGCATGATGCATGTCCCCCAAACACATATAATATGGGTCCAGAGAACAAAGAGAAGAAAAAAATAAGCAATTCAAAGGATACTCATCTGAGTCAGCTTGATTTAAGAGGGTACAAGACGTCTCCCTCTCCAGCCTCATACACAGCAGAAAGGTCAATTTATTTGTATTGTTAAGTTTAATGTCGCTTATGAAAAAGACTGCCAAGTAGAGAAAAAACAGATCCCAAATTTCACCCTAGCCTTGGAATCTTTAACAAATAGTTTTTAAGGTTTGCAACTACCACATATTTTGCCAGAAACAATACCCCTTTGCAAGATATGCAATATGTATATGGGAGAAGGTTTTTTTGCTGTACCCATTTTCCACTGTCAAATAGGGATGGCCGAACAGAACTGAGTTTGGAAATTCGGCTCGGTTTGGTTCAGTTTGGAAATTCGGTTCACTCGACTGAACTATTCGAGTTCAGTCCGAACTCTGAACTTCTGAACAAAGTTCGGAAATTCAAACCCCATTGAACTAAATGGAATATTATCTTTTAGGGATGGGCGAACAGAGCCAAGTTCGCAAATTCTGTTCAGTTCGAAAATCGAGTTTGGTTTGGAAGTTCAGTTCGGTCGACCAAACTGGTTGAGTTCGGTCTGAACTTCCGAACCGTGTTCGCCCATCCCTACTGTCAAACACCTGATGATGACATGTCCCTCATTCTTCTGCCAAGTTCTGCATGTAGGTCAGAGTAGCTTGGGACCTGCTGCTCTAAACTGTGCCAGCTAGCATGGATGCCCTCATGTTACTGGGGATTGCCGGAACACATCACACTGGAAACTACAGCACTTTGCCATTTTTATGCCTCTAGGGTAGAGCTGAAATGACTTCCTTCAAAAATGAGTATCCCTGTCAAATTTCAAGTATTCAATTCGACTTGAAAATATCGGGTACTGATTGGTGCCCAATTTCAACATGCTTTGAGTACCTGATATCCTAGAACGTTGACTTCTGGTCCTGATTTTTTTGGTTTTCCATCTCAGTTTTTCAGTTTTCTATCCCAATTTACTGATTGACAGCCAGAAAATCAAAACCAGTACCGGAAATCATGGATTTATCGGGTATCTGTGTACCCAATCAGTTACTAGGTAGCCCGTCGAGTACCCATGACAGTACTAAAAATGTGGCTATTGCCCTTGGATAGCAAATTAACTATCTGGGCTGTTTTAGCTCTACTGCAGGGATGTGTTCACATCATTGGGATTATCCCTAGCTAGAATAGTAGAGGCAGAATCCAGCACCTTCGTCTCACCTAGAAGCAGGAAAGCGAACAAAATAGGATTGACTGTTGAGCTCATTGAATACAATGTAGAACTGCTCAAGTCTTTAAAGGGCCTGAGAAATGTTGAGAGTAGTTGGAGAAGTTTTAAAGAGAAGTTTCAGAGCTGGAACAGAGGGGAAATGAGGTACTCAGACAATACATTTTTATTTCTCACTGTGTCACAGAATCGGCAGTATTATCACACCTTCACATTTCTTTCACCTGAAGATGACAAAGCCTGTATGAAACAGTTATTGCAAAGTGTTGAGTACCGTAAAGGTTCCAGAGAACCCAAAAGGATATGGCAATAGAGAGACAAGAAAAAAGGGACAGCCATCTGTTCAAAGAACCGCCCTTGTAATGGTGGAGTATTTTTGGATTCTCTAAAGTAAAATCTCATGGCAATGTGGAACTATTATAAGAAAACAGAGCATCACCTTAGGAACCAGAGTGTCAATGCCCACTTTAGAGCACCTTGTGAAGTAATGTTGATTTGGGTAAAGGAAATTGTAGCAAATTGCAGCCTTACAGGGCTTCTGCTCCTTTATGGGCATTAGGGACCGGGTGGGGTAATGCTAGTGCTGAACATGGTGAAGTCAGCCCTATGAGAAAAGGTAAACCTGAACTGAAAATAGGTTGAAGAGAGGAAACAGGAGTGGAGCAGGACATTGTCCCTTTAAGGGCAGGCAGCCTGAAGAGCTGGCCAAACCCACTCCTGCTACATAAGAGGCTAAAAGACAGAGAGACGTTCAGTCTCTACCTAGTAGCTGAACAGGCAACAGTTCCTGTGGCCTCCAGCCAAAGGAGGCTTTGGGGTTAAATAGCCTTGGGGGCTTGGAGGGGTTGCATTCCCAGCATTAGTACAAGGACTGTGTACCATGAAGGACTATGGTGTTAAGAGAGACTGTATTGTGATGTATGTGTCTGGATTAAAGAATAATTAGGTGATTCCCTACTTGCAAGTGATTGCTTGGGCCTGATCCTACAGGGACTTACCCCAGACACCACCACCTTGTTACAGAAGTATGAAGTGGGAGAAAATGGAGAACTCTGGCCTGATTGCATGTTTGTATCCACTTTACTCAGGTGTAACTAACTACACAGACCACAAGGCTGTATAGGACCAAAAACAGGAACATATAAATTAAGGGCGCAGTCAGACGTGTGTTTAAATCGCACAGCCGCCGCGGCGTCAGTGTGCGATTTAAAGCGCCGCGCACTTCCGGGTTGGTCTGAATGCAACATTTCAGCCTAACCCGAACTGTTGGAGTGCGGTTTGAAAAGCTGCTCCGAGCAGCTTTTCAAACCGCACTCCAACAGTTCAGGTTAGGCTGAAATGTGCGCGCTCACCGCATTCAGACCAACCCGGAAGTGCACGGTGCTTTAAATCGCACGATGCCGCCGGCGCGGCTGTGCGATTTAAACGCACAGCTGAATCCAGCCTAAGATTTGCCTGCTGATAGAAAAGTCCACGTTTTAAGTCTAACAGCCTTCTGAGGATCAAGATTAATCTGTGTCAGAACTTCTAAGATTGCTGAGTTTCCAGGCTAATAAAAGAGCACTAACATATGATTTTGAGTCTTTCATGTACCACTGAGTTTTAATTAAGAGTATACTATAAATTAAAGACAATCATGGAGACCAAGTGTCAGGACACACTGAGGGTGTAAGAGCTTGCATGGTGCTCCTCTGCTTGGTATTTGCTAGGTGAACCAAGCTACATTACTTGAGCTCCACTGACTTTTACTTCTCCCTGTTCCTGATTGGCTCATATTATTATAGGCTGTGCTGGGACATAAAAGTTCCCAAGAGGAATCTGGAAGTGTCTGCAGTGTAACAACTCCTTGCTTCAGCTGGAGATCCTGCTATATGTTTCTGCCCTCCAGCCTTGCTCCTTTTAACTCGCCTCGTCTCTGGCCACATCTTGTTCTAGCCCTCCCCAATCCTTGCCTTTTTCTATGCCTTCTTTGTCTTGGCTGAGTATCCAATTCCTAAGTTTGTGTGTATGATCAAGGGGGGGTGGGGTGGCCGCTGAGTGACACAGCTACAGAGCAGCCACTCAGATGAAGTGTGTGGGGAGGAATTCTAACGGGTTTCTCCCAGTGTGACTACCATGGCAGCCACCTTGCACTCCCCCTGCCATGGACAATGGGGGAAGGGGAAGCACACCGAGCTGGCCTTTGAAATTGACATGTTCTGACGTGAGTGCTGAGGAACTCAGGCTCCCCAGCACACATGGCCGGTTGCTTGTAAAGGTCATGTCTCCAGCCCACAATGCCTATGAGTGGTGGACTGGTCTGCAGGCGCGGGTGGCTGCTGCAGTTTATATGGGCAGGGGAACGCACGGGCGGCCATTCCCACACCCCTTTTTGGCTTGCCCTACATGGCGCACGCTAAATTTCTCAGCAGTGTTCCATTTGTAGCTATGAATAGGTGCTGCGTGGCTCACAGGGGTGTGCATCCCCACACTCCATCGTCAGGCTGGCACTCAGATGAGTGGCTCGTGAGTGGTCATGCATGGTAACATCTCATTTAAAAACACCCTCAATTCTGGTCTTATGGTTTCTGTCTTTGACTACTCAACTTCTGACCTTGCTTTACTTTCTGACCTCCAACTTTGGCTCAGCCTCTTCTTGACCATACCTAAATGCTGGCCACCTTTCCCAGGTCCTGTTTCTCTGGCTAATTTCTGACACAGGGTGGTCAAAATTGAAATTTCAATCTTTACTAGAGCTGGAACAACTACTTAAAAACATGGGTAAACCTCTCGAATCTACACTACCCAAATAGAAAATGGTGCTTTGGGTAGTAACCAATGGCCACAATCCCAAACCTCTTGCATGCAGGATCCATGTGCCTGCACATGGCACAATGGGCATTTTTATACACACCTTAAAGTGCTGGTCTTTCAATCTTCTGGGTTTACAAGTCCACAAGTAAGTTCCAGATACATTCTACACACACACACACACCTGAGGCAGTTCCTGGGTGCATTCTTCACACTTCTGGGAGAAGTTCTATGCAGAAGTTCAAAGAGCCAGATGTTTAAGACCTGGGTGAGTGATTTAGACACACAGAAAGTTCAGGATGTAACAACAAACACACAGGAGAAATGTGTGTGTAAAAACACCCAATGTCCCTGCAATGGGCTCATGCACATTTTGCGCACACATGCTGCACGTCGCACACAGGGCCTACGACTGACCCCATCATTTTTTTGTCTCTTGTCAGGTATACCTTTTGGCTATTTCATCTTGGATTTTCAGTATTCTGATTTGGGGTGAAAACACACATGTGCATAACCCCACTTTAACAATGCTTTAGCATTTCCTATACATGTTGCAGGGCTGTATTGGCACTGTATGCAGTTCTACAACATGCATAAGAAATTTTAAACCAGTGTTAAAGTAGGGTTAAGATACATGTCTGTTTTCACCCTTGGTTATTTCTGTATTTTGATCGTTTTGGTAATTTGGTTATGTCATTTTGACAATATTTGCACAAAACACCACAACTGAAATACCAAAATGATCAAACAATGGAAATAACCAAACTGGGGGTGGACCCCAAAACAGAAAAACCCCACGTCCTGACAAAAACAAAATGGAGTACCTGATCAATAGCCCTAAAACTCTTTCTCCACTGAAAATAGGTCATTCACCTTCATTGCATGACATGGAAAACCTACTGGCTTCTCCTCTGTTTTTGCCATTTATTTGTCTATATTTTTCACGAATTGAACAGAGCTGCTACAGGGTTGCATCCAAGCTCCGTGTGCAGCCCCACATGCACCCTGGGGCTTGTGGAGATGCAAAGTGCCTGAAAAGTGCTGGGGAAGTGCTAGAAAGTGCTATAAAAGTGTCATGTGTCATAAAACTGCCTTAAAAGTCACGAAAAATGACAGAAATTGATTAAATTGACAGGAAATGATGGAAAATTACAGATGCTGATATCGACAGTGACAGAAGCACAGAATCACTGGAGAATGACAAAGTACCAACCAACACTTGCAAGCCCTCCCAAAAGGATGGTATTTCCCTGTGGAATGGGAACACTTGTTCGCACCTCAATCTTACCGATCAATTGGCTATCTCAGTACTTGGTTTTGATTGCGGATAATTCAGGTACTCAACTGACTATTCAAAAATGTAAATAATATCAATGAATAACAAACCCATTACCTGTTTCAGCTTGAATAGTTACGCAACACTTCTTTCCGAGATGACATGCTAAATATAGTGAAGTCCTTTGGTGTCTTGCAGACCACTGTTGGTAATTGACTTCATAAACGGTGGTGGCTGAAGTATGTGCCTTGTTATTTTATCTAGTTTTATCATACACTATACTTGGAATGCTTAGTGTAACAGAAGGGATTTGCTTGCATACTGCTGCTAGCTAAAGTCAGTCCAAATTAGATAGAGTAGTAGAGAAATGCTCTTAAAACCTCCCAAAGCAGTTCATTGTTATCTCTCACACTCAGTAATGAGAGCTAAATCACAATGGAAGATTTATGAAGATATTAACCATAACAAGCGAGGATAAATTTCTCTTATCGAAAACTCCATGGTATTTAGTATTTGGGCTGATCTACAAGAAACAAATGTTACTTTGTCCCCTCCAAGGAAAAATCAAATAGGATGGCATAGCCACATACTTCAATACTGCTAGGCAGGTGCTGGGCATCTCTGCAGTGAATGAATTCCAGAATGTGTGCAAGGCTAGCATACGTAGCTGTGTTAACTTCTCCCAAGAGAACAAGAGGTGCCTGGAAAATGGCATTGTATTCCCCAGAGAAATGGACAGCATTGCATCTGTCTGAAGCTCTATATGCCCACAAATTCCAATGGGGAAGTTTACCTCTCTACTATCATAAGGACAGGAAATGCTTTAAGAGCCTGTACTTTTCATCTCTTTAAACTCTGTGCCTGGTTGTTTCCGTGATTTCACAATTGCAGACATTTCTTCAGAATTTGAGATGGGGCCAAATTTTCACTGCAATTGTCTCCACAATCTCACAGTTCGGAGCCAAAGCCAGCAGTGTATGCATGTGGCCCTCCCCCAGGCCAGAGAATTCCAAGAATACTAAGTCAGACCCCTGCATGGTAGCCAAGAATTACAGGAGTCTGGAGAGATTCCTCCATTTCTGGCTCCAATGCTGTTTCTTATTCCCCAATTCTCCATCAGTGAGGAGGCTGTGCCCTACTCTAATCCCTTGAAGTAGTGGGAGATATCTTCTCAGGACAGCAGTAGCTCAGCACTAGGAGCCCAAAAGCAGCCATGCAAGGCTTGATTTTTCCATAGCTTCTAGGTGCCAGAGCCAAGAGTTTCTTAACTTAAACACATAAATCAGTCAGCGGATGCAGAAATTCCCTGAAAAGCTGTCCCAGTTCCCTGGGCTGGTTCCTCCTCTTCAGTAACCATCCCTAGCTATCTCTAGGTAGCAGATGTTTTAGTCTGGTAGCAATCAGTCTTCCCCTACTGACCCACCAACATCACCTCACCGATCCTGCAAAAACCACTAGCCACAATGTGGATACAGAGCCTCTCCTTTCTCTCTTATTGTCTGCCTAGATCCAGGATGGGGAACCTTTTCGCTCCCAGTGGCCACTTTGAAAATTAGTACAAGCTTTGACACTGCTTCTAAATGAGCAACAAGATGCAGCGTGTTCAAGAATGTGCTTGCGTTTAGATGCACCGGAAGTAGCCGACCACCATAGGAAACACCATTTGCACAGTCTTTTTGAAGGCGCATGTTGGAAGCCTCAATGTCGGGTATTCCAAAATGAGCCTTCAAAAAGTAATGATCTGGTGTAATGAAAGACCCAATGAAATGCATACTGAAAAGAAGACAGAATTAAGAGAATTGTATCTAACTCATACATAAATGTTCCTCATTACCACAATATCGGAGTTTTTCAAAGTCTTTAATGTTCCCCTCCCAAAGCATTCTTCCATAGAGAGCATGAGGAGTGGGATTCCAGATGTCTCAGTTCGGGTGAGTGAGTAGTCAGAATCAGGGCCAAGTTAGGAATTAGAGGAAGAACAGAATGGGTATGTAGTAGGTCAGTCCAGGGTCAGAGCAGATCAAGGTCAAGGCTAAGAAAAAGGACTGGAGCAGAGATAAGGACAAGAGCTGGTGTGGATCTGGGAGGCAGGGCTAGAAATAGGCTGGAATCAAGGACTAGACCAAGAACAGTAAATAGGAAGCAGAAACAGGGAGGTGTTCCCCTCTATTTCAGCTTCCTCTGGGAGCTGGGTGCTTTGAGTCAGGAGGCTAATAATCAGAGACAGGAGAAGGTGTGGCCCTCAGTTGTCCACTCCACAAAGAGCTGGTGGGGGGAGAGAGAGACCAGGACCAAACTAGAGTGCTGCACTAACTCTGCAGTCAGCTGGCAACTCGTGGTCACTGGTTCTACTGTTGCACCACACACCTTCTGGAAAAGAAAAGTTTTGGGTGATTTCAGACATTACATTTATCTGAAATCACCACGGTGAATCTCACCACGCTTTGTTCTCCTGCACCACGGCAGCAAACGAAGTGTGGTTAGGGGGAATTCGGAACATGGTGAAGGAAAAGTAATGTCTGCTACCTTACCTCGCAACATTCCGGGGTCCCGGTGGTGGGCGGCGGGTGGTGGTAGCGGCCATGAAGGCCGCTGCGGCTGCCTGTCTCGGGGAGGGCGGGTGGCCGGGGAGCGCTGGGGGCAAGGCTGTCTGGCCACACGCTGCATCGCGCAGCCCCACCCCCTCCGGGAGGGGAGTGCCCCTTTAGATGTTACGACCAGGCGCTTTCACCACGGGTCGTGGTTCAGCAGTCCCCACGGCCGGGGGTGAAGGGGGGAACGTCTGTTGGCTCCCCCCTTCACCTCCGGTCATGGTCTGAACCACCCCATGGCCCGTGGTGAAAGCGCCCGGCCGTAACGTCTGAAATCACCCATAGTTAGCTCCGATTTAAAGATCAGGGAGTAAGGTTCCAACAGACTGTGACTTGCCCGTGTCTGTAGCATAGCATGGAATCAGATCTATGCCTCTGGTCTCCCATGTTGTGTTATAAAAGGTGGGCCATCCTTCCCACCTTTTATAATATACATAGAACATCAGTATAGATGAATTCCCAACCCCTACTTTCCAATCATGTGGATTGTAGTTTTATACTTACCAGTAATTGTTACCAATTTCTTCCGTTGCTATTCAAACCCCTTTTAGTGTTAAAACTCCAGCATTGTTAAGCAAATCACTTCCATTAAGGCAACCTCCCCTGAATTAGATTATTTCAAATACATTCTCTTTTCCTCCTAAATATTTAGAAAACATTATCTTCTGCTAATTATCACACTGATTATTTGAGTGTTTATTAAAATCTGCTTTGATGACTTTGAATAATTGTTGGGTAAGAGGATAAAACTGGAAATTGCTCTAATTTCTACCTTAATTACTTAGACTAGAAAAGTTTGCTCATACCTTACTGTGAGGGATAAGGTAGCCCATAATAAAGAAACCATTGTGTGTCTTCTCTGGAGTACCTCTAACAGAGTTGTTTCCCCTCTTTAGCATTCTAGGGTTGTCTCACTAAAAAGGTGAGCGGTATCCCTCAAGGAGATAGCTGTTATTTCAACTGTGCAATATAAATAAATAAATAAAAACTTAGTAGCAAACCCTACATGAGGCATAAACATTACATTAGAAAGTGTCCTTTTGGATGCAGCATGCATTTTATTAAACAATTGGATTTCATTCAGATTTATAAATGAATTATGGCAAAGAATGAGGTTTAAATTAATTAGAGAGAATCCAAAGTGAATACCATGTATGACAAATTCAATGGATTGGGCCTATTCAAATCTGTTTTAGCAAAGTTGATATGAAGTGATATTTACTTCCATGTCAGGTTGTTGTTTCAAATCTTTATTTTAATATTTTCATGTTTAGTACTTAGGTCACTTTGATATTTTGGTATTTCGTGTTCAGTGTTTTGATCACTGCGGTATTTCAGTATTCAGTACTTCATTCACTTTGGTTGTAATATCTGGAGGTTGTTGTTTTTATTTTAAATGTGAATGTGATTGGGCCACACACAGCAAGTACACTCCCATTTAAATAAAATAATAATAATAATAATAGTAATAATAATAATGCAAATTGGATGAACATTTTCATTTTTATTCCAAAAATTTAGGAATGCCTGTTTGCCACTTATGGCAAGGAGGACTTTATGAACACTCACCTAAGAGGCAAAGAATGGTGGAGGGGGAGCTGCAAATCCCCTCAGAACCAGGCTTATGTGACAGCTCGGATCCCATAGGGTGGGCGAGGTCTCTGAAAGCTGAACAGTGAGAGGAGCCGAACACCTTCGGCTGCTCGGCTTTCCCGCCCTAGGCACTTGGCTGGTCTTGCTGGACATAAGATTCAGTTTCGCTTGGGCAAGTTGGAACGGCTGTAAGTGATGGAGAAAAGAATCTAGTTTTGGGCGTGGCTCCCAGCAGGTAAATAGGAGTTACAGGGAGTGAGTGTGAGTGTGTTGGTGTTTGGCTAGTGTAGCTTTGCCACACAAGGGGTCAAAAAGGGCATTTGGGGCAGGTCCATGAGAAGTGGCCAGCCTATGAGGGGTGGTCCTTGCGATGGAGGTTTGGGGACAAGAGCCCCTGTGGATCCTGACAATGGCTTTTTAGTAAATCAGGTAGAGCTAGGGGTCATGGTGCAGGAGTTACAGGCTAATTTCACAGCTTTGGAAGATCAGGGAGCTCAGCCCTCTGCGATTGTCAGCTGGTGGTGGTGGGGGCACCCGGTCCCACCCATGCCTGCAACAGTCCCCGCTCCCCCCATCCCGGTCCCAGCTGCAACGCCAGCATCAGCCCCACTGCAGCGACCTGCCATTACTACGGCAACCGGGTCACATGACAGCAGCGCTACGCTGTTTCCAGGGAACCTCAGCAACACAGGGGTGGGGTCCGTGCCACTGCAACACTCCACACGGCTGTGGACACGCTGGGGTGGGGGAAGAGCAACCAGTATGAAAGCCGGCGCTGGGAGGCACCCTGAGTGAGAAGCTGGCCCTTGAGAGAGAGATACATGAGCTATTGTTATTGTTGACTTGGTTTTGTGTGTGTGCGTGTGTCTAGGTGTCTATTGCAAGTGGGAGTGTGTGTTCTCATAGTGTTTCCACCCCCCACCCCCCTAGTGTGCATGGATTCAAATGGTGAGTGCTTGTGGGACTGTGTGCCTCCCCCGGGGCTTCCATTCCCTTGCCCATGTAGTGGATGAGTTCCCTTCTTCCCTCCTTGACCTTGGGACCCCTCTGCACAAGCCCGCAGCTGTCCCTCCAGCCCCCTCCCCACTTGAGTTCCTGGGAGCATGGGTGTTGTTGGTGGTAATCAGGGAGGCATCACCCTGCTCAGGTGCTTGGCACCCAATGATGATAGGGGCCTCATCTCTTTGAGGGCCCATATACTATCCTGATGGGCACTCTTCCTCTGAGGACCTTGCCAGCACCTGTGGGCAAATGGGGAGTGTGTGGGGGTGCGAATGTGTTCCCTTCCCCCCATCCTGGCCCCCCACTAACAGCGATTTACCTTCAATGCCACTGGAGAGCCAGGAGGGCAGGCAGAAAAGGCACAGGTGGGATGAGAGGTTGCAGGAGCCTGACCGGAGTGCTCAGCCCATCCCTACCCCCTCAGAACCCTTGCATGGATCAGTCTCAATCCACATAGGTCCTCAGGGCTTTGGGGCATCAACAAGGGGAGTCTAGAGTTCAGGGGTGCAGCGAGGGTAGTGAAGTCAGGGTGATGGCCCAGGCAACCCAAGATCTGGGGTAGTGGTTGGCTGCTCTCGAGAAGAACCAGCAGACAGCATGGGACCAGGCAGCAGGCATCACAGGACCAGGAGCAATCAAAGGGACAGGAGCTCATGCCAATTGGTGAGTCCCCTGCACCATTGGGTACCTACTCAGTACTCCCTTTCCTGCCCAATCCTTAGTGGAAAATGAGGGTGGGGAGGGGTTTTACTGGAATGGGAGTAGTCGGAGTCTAGGTAAACCTCCTGTTGTAGCCCTAGGATGGTCCCTGGGCTCCCGTCCTTACACGGGATTGTTAGCAGGTTGCTCTAAAGTTTAGCAACTGGTTAATATGCCAAATGTGCAGCATGGGCGATTAACACTGGGGTTGTGGTACAGCCTGTAGAGGGAGTTGGACATCCTCAGCAATATGTGGGAAATGTGATCCCATATGCAAAGGTTTCTGCCTCATTGGGGGAGCATTTATTACAGATCACCCAGGAGGTCTAGAAAAGGGAATACGTTGATATATTCCCCCTGCTCTTTAGGGAACCGTTACCAGACACTATTGAGAAGAGTGGAGCAGGTATTGAACCAAGTCAAGAAAGGGTTGACTGGGCCAATTAAGCATGGCCTGAGTGCTCCCAGTTGGGTGTGGCAGTAAAGTGCAAGCCATCCGAGGAGCACCACCTGACTGTTGTGACTTACTGTGACATGCTGGAAGGCAAATAGTGACAGGCTCAATGCTCAAACACCACACTTCACTCAGGAGATATAAGGCTGTGTTAGAAAGCCCACACAGCCAAGAATGGCACACCTAGACCACCTGGGAGAAGGCTTGAGGACACAAGAACCTGAAATAAAGGAGGTGTGCCCTGTGTTATCATCACGGATGACTGGAAAAAGCTAGAAAACAAGGGAGCAGTCCACGTGCTAGAGGCGCCACACCAGGCAGGTTGGGAAGTTGAACCCAAGGCTGTGAGGTCATGGAGGGGCTTGCCACACATGCAGAACCTGATCTGGGGACCGTACATAGGTTGAGGACTATAGCAGCACCTGGTACTAAAATTAGTACCCATGGGTAATGCCTGCATTTCCGTGCACCCTATGAGGCACCTGCTGGACTACCTGAGGACCAATCGGGTGCCCGATTACTGGAAACGTGACCATTACCCAGAAAAACTGACAATCCCAGTGGTCCCAGCCTGGGCATGCCATTTTTGAAGGCCAACTGGCACTTCCCCCCATCCCCCAGAGCACCTCTTACCTGACACACACACTATGGGGTGAAGCAGTCTCTGAAAATGATAGGATCTGGCCCCCTACCAGGGGTCTGTCACTTTCAAAGACCAGCCCGAGTGATCAAGCAGTCCATCAGTTCCCTCTGGCATTGATAGTGCCCAAACGGGTCTAGGTAGATTTGGGCATCCCAGATTCATGGGGGGTGCTCCAATCTTAAGGTTCCTGGTTGCAGCTCTACTGGGGACTGATCACTGTAAATAAAAGAGCACTTGCAGGGAAGAGAACCTGAGTGAAGTGTGGTGTTTGGGAATCGATCCTGTCACTATTTTCCCCAGAGGCTTCCAACATGTCACAGCAAGTTACAACAACAGTCAGGTGGCACAATGAGGTCCAAGAATGGCACAACTGTAATGGGGGAGATCAGTGCCTACTTAAAGGAAATCCCTGGGGCACAGAATTATTATGCTGGCATCAAACTTCCTCTTTCTGGATGGTATAAGGGGTGTGGCCAAAGAGAAAGACACGTGTGATGCAGATAACCCTACACTCAGGTAATGTTGGGCTACTGTTATGGTCCATTTATTAGCGGTGTTCAGCACAGGCACATAATTTGTTGCCATTTTAGTTCTAATTTATATCTACAAAACCCCATCATTTCCAGGGGTTTTCATAAATGATCCGCATTGTTTTTGGGGTAGGTGGGTTGTGGTTTTTTATTTTATTAAAAATAATAATAAAAATGAGAACAAATCACTGTGCACAATTCTGCACATGCGCAGCCCTTTCCCCAAACGATGCCGGCAGCATCAGCCCGATTTTGGAAAAGGGCAGCCGGTCCGCTCTTGCGCAAAATGGCCACTGAGCATGTGCATTTTGGGAAGGGGTGCACATGTGCAGAACAGCCCTGGCGGCCATTGGTACATGCACATGGTTTTTTTAATTTTTATAATGAAAGGGATGCTTTTTTGTTCATTTTTGTCCATTTTTGTTACCTTTGTCACCAATTTTCTAATTAGTAAAATGAATGAGGCATTGTTCGTTTTAGTAATTAAAATAACAATAATGAAAACAAATGGCACACCCCTGCTGTTTATGCCACTGATATCCTGCATAATGTAGTGTTGTATGATGGAGCTCAGATATCTCAAACTAGGAAAGGTAGTTTAGAGACTTGTATTCTTAAGCTACAGCTGAGGATAAGACCTAATGTGCTTCATGCTGCGATTATGGGCATGGTATAAAAGAGACAGTTAGACAGATACGCTTATTTACAGGAAGAATTGGAGTTATGAGGGTTAAAGCCTTATAAATACTGCTATAAACTCTTTTATTGCTTGGATGTGCTGGAAGTTGTTATGTTCTGAAAGTCTTAATAGTTATACCTGTTCTCAGCAAGTAGTAGTAGTAATTACATCTTGAATGTGTGTTACCTACCCAGAATAATGATTCTGACATATCAAGAGCACCGTATACTAACTCTTTGGCTCGGGCTGTTTAATGCTGCATCTAAACAGCAAAACAGTATTGCATAATTATAGAAAAGGAAAGGAAGTATTGGAGAGTACCTCCACAGTGCTACTACAGCAAGTAAACAACTTCAACAAAAAAGTGGAAGACAGTATAGCCAAAAACCATAAAAAGGTACATCTGAAAATGAATTAAATTAGGACTGAGACATGAGGATATTCCAAGCTGTGTTCTACCTTAGATATGGGATGCAAACGCATGACAACCCTGTTGTCTACCTTAATGCCTTTTTACTACAGCATCTCACACATCATTGCTTATGTAGGCCAAACAAGCAAGCTAAACTGTTGCTTCACACCTGAAAACCTGCACACATCCCCCCGAGGTATCCCTGATGTCCATATAAACACCTGATGCAGTTCTGATTCGTCAGCCCTTCACTCCCCCTCCACACACACCCATCTTTGGGAAAAGTTCAGATCCACATGTACATACAGTTGAAACAAATAGGTGTTTTGGGGTTTTTAATTCACAAATATCATTTGCATTTTTGCATAGCCATCTGAATCTGCACCCAAAATGATATTCATATATCTGTATATTTAGATATTTCTTTTGAGATACTCTCTTTAATTTAACTTTATTTATTTATTTATTTATTTCCATTTATACCCCGCCCTTCCCTGAAGGCTCAGGGCAGCTCATAAGACACAAAAACATTAAATATCTATCTATCTAATCCAGGCATGGTAGTGTCTGGATAGTTAAGGAGCAGAGCACTATTCAACGTATTCATTATAAAGTCTGAACATTCTAGCCCCTTTAAAATGGTGATGGGGTATGCTAGAATTCTGAAATTGTGTTGTGAGGATGGGTTCCTTGAGAGGTCACTTCTGTCCAAAAATCAGCCAGATCGAATGAGAAATGGCTGAGCTATGATGTTTCAAAAACAGAGCCTGTTTTCTGATTTTTCATCTTAGTGACTATTTGGATCCCGGGAGGGCAGCAGTTTAACGGTACAGGGAAAGGAGTTTCAGTTATTACAGAAAATGTAGGTGTGTGGCCAAATGGTGCCTTTGCAGTATTTGACCAAAATACGACAACATTAACCCCTTTTTGGTTGTTTTATGAATCCTTTTATCCAATGAATAGAACATTCAGAAGCGAAGTCAGGCTTAAGCCTCTGCTCTGTGTTCCACCTGCTCGAGCCACCTTGGCAGCATTACGAGTGGGGGGGGGGGGGAGACTTTCACTGTGCCCGGCTTCCTGGTCACCTGTCTGCCTCTTGCACCCCTAGGCTGCCAGCTCCCCATCTGTGAGACACTTTTCTCGCAAATGAAAGAAGTCTCTCACAACTTTGGGCAGGAGTAGCCTCTTCAAGTTGCAAGACACTTCTTCCTGGAGGCTCCTGTGTGGGTTAGTGTCGCCCCTTCCTCACTCACCCCGGCATGGCTACCTACCTGCAGCTCCACTCGTGGCTTCCACATTCTGTTGCCACTGCCACTCGTACTATAGCTTTTAAAGGCCCCGCGATGCCAGCCAAACTTGTGTGCATGCTGGGGCCACTGCAATGTTCCCTGTCTGTCATGCTGGGACTACATAGATTGTGAAAAGGGAAACAAAACAGTGGATTAAAACATTTGTAGAATGGCCATAGAGAATGATGGAGGTAACTGGAATGCCAATGAAAAATACTGCAGGGATGAGATGGGAATGAAAAAAGACTTCAAAGTGGAAAAATGTATATGAGGAGCATGAGCAAGGGGAAAATGCAATGGTTCCAAAAGGAATTAATAGAGCTCAGTGCAGTTTAGGGGGAACGCCAATAGGATATAATGGTGACAGGAATGTAAGGAGTGACATGTAGGGGTGACAGAAACAGGGAAGCGAAGTAAACCAGGTGAGCAAAGGAAACCAGGTGAAAGGGGGAGCTAAGGAAACCAGGTGAAATGGCAAACACTATGAAAAGCAGATGAAGTGACAATACGAAACAAAGTGGAATGACAAATAGGGTTCAATGTGAAAAAGAAAAAGCTAACAAATAGGGTCTATCAGAATGGGTAAAATGGCAGACAGGGCATAGGAAAGGAAATTGAGTGACAGAGTAGTCTGATGCCACTTTTAAATGAGGCACTTAGAAGCACCTCCTGAGCCCCACATTCAAGAAGAAAGCCACGGGTGGAGTTTACACGCTCCTTGAGCAAACGGAAGTGACGTGCCACCCATTCTCAGCAGCAGCAGTATCTGAAGACACAAAGCTTTGAAGAGGTGCGTTCTGAAAGCCTCACTTTACAGGCTTTCAGAACACACTCCTTCAAAGCCCCCATGTGTCCAGCCGCCGAGAATGGGAGACACGTCAATTCAGGTAGCGTGGGGAGCATGTAAACACTCCCCATACAACTTTCTTCTTGAATGCGCGGCTCAAGAGGTGCTTCTAAACAAATTCTTTTAAAGTGGCCTCACTGTGTGTGAGAGGTGTGTCTGCGTGTCTGCCTGTGTGTGTGTCTGCCTGTGTCACTGACCCGCCTCTGCTCCCCCATTCAAAAGGCAGCCCATCCTGGGGTGAGCCAGACCAGGTGCGGGGCAGTCTGTCTGTGTTCTGGGGATGCTCTGCTGGTGGTGCTATGGAACTTCCTGGAGCACTGCAAGCAGAGTGGGTCTCCAAAACCTGGAGCAGCAGTCCATCTACTGGGCTAACAGGCCACTGCTGCTCCGCTTTAGGCTGGAGGTTGCCCCAGCAATGCCATAGATCTGCAGGCACCAACCTAGAGTGGCAGCTGATCCACCCACAGCTCTATGGTGCTGGGGAGGGAGTGCTATGCAGGCAAACTATGGCTCACAGCAGCACTGGGTCTATTTAACCTGGGTGTTTGTGGGGCTGGCCACCTCTAGAGGGGGTTGGGGTGTTACCCATCAACCCCCCCCCCCCCATCAACCCTTCTCTTTGCTATTAGGGCCAACCACCTCCTCCTTCCAACCAATCACCAACAACCTCCTCCCAGTCCCACCCCCATCCACTCCTGTCTGCTCCACACATCCATTTGTCATCTATTAACTCCCAAGCTCTTCCTCCCCAATCAACCCCATCCCCTTTACACACCCCTTTCCCCATTCATTCCTTCAATTGCAAACACCCCTTCCACCCCTTGATGCCCCCTTCCTTGAGCAACAGACTGTAGCTGGTGGCCGAGATCCAAAGCACGGATCAGGAAAGAATGCCACCATCACAGCATTCTTTCCTGTTATTGGTAGGGATGTGCAAACAGAACTGAGTTCAGAAATTCGGTTCAAAAATCAAGTTCAGTTCGAAAGTTGGTTCGGTCGACCAAACTATTTGAGTTCGGTCGAATTCCGAACCAAGTTTGTACATTCAAAACTGGGTTTTCTGGCCTTCTGAACTGGTTTGGATTCGACCAAACAGTTCGGTCGAATTCTAGTTCAGTTTGAAAGTTCGATTCGGTCCACCAAACTATTCAAGTTCGGTCCGAACTCCAAACTTCTGAACTGCGTTCACACATCCCTAGCTATTGGTTGATGTTCTAAGGATGGGAAGATGATGCCCCCATAGTTGCCCAATGAGGAGGAAGCTTGGACCCACCAGTGAGAGACATGCCTTGCTTGCATGCAAACTGGGCACCTAGACGCACCAGCCTGTCTCATAAAGCATGAGCATCCTATGGGTGTTCTCCACTAAGACACACCCTGGAATGGCTCACTGGATGGTAGCACAGGGCATGTTGGGTGGGATCTGGATCCAGGTGATGCCCCTCCACCCCAGGCAGGCACTCTGAAGCTGAATTGAGCTGTGGGATATGTAACTTGCACATCACTGAGGAAGAGTAGAATGGTATGTGCAGGGGCACTAGTTGTCAGGAAGGTTTGCACTCACCTCCCTGACACCTAGTGCCCCTGCACATACCATTCTACTGTCTCTATCACCTGTGTCTGTCTCTTTCACCTGTCTCTGTCACCTCCCCAGTTCCTAGCCCCTGCACTCATTTCTGTGACTGGTAGGTGCCAACTGTATATAATAGGTACTACTGTATATAATTTATTATGTAAACAAATCTTACATTTAAACATTAATTTATTAACATTTTACAATGTTAAATTCATTTTGGATTAGAGAAACCACAAAAAACAAGGAGATTCCATTAATTAAAATCCGCTCGTTTAAGTATATACATTAAGGCACTTATACATTCACCCACACTACACAACACCAGGAAATTATAAGTTAAGACACATCAAGAAATGTAAACACTACCAGAAAACTGGAGAAAATACAAAAATTAGATGCAATCACAACAGGGGACACATAATGTCAAAAATGTGCCTTAACATCCGTAACACAGCATACAACACAAAGGTAACATGACCTGGTTCTTGGAAGCTCCATCTATAGCCACATCTATAGTCTTAAAGATATTCAATACTGAAAAGCTAAATCAACTACTGTAAGTTTGAGAAGTCAAACATAGGTATAGAGTAGGGATGGGCAAATGCGGTTCGGATGTTCGGAGTTCAGACTGAACTCAATCTGTTCGGACGTCCAAACCGAACGGCTGAACCGAACTCTCCAACAACCGAACAATTTGGTCGTGTTCGGAATCGGATGAGTTCAGGGGCAGGAAAAATGTCTTTCCAGGGCCAAAAATTAGGTTTTGGTTTCGATTTCAGTTTCACTATTTTTGAATGTTCAGCCAAGTTCAGCCAAACCGAACTCAGCTGAACCAAACCATCGAACCTGAACTCAGGTTTTGAACCGAACGACCGAACATCTGTTCACCCATCCCTAGTATAGAGAAAACCACAGAACTTTTCTGTATGATTAGGATTACTTGTGAGGACATGGGTATTTCAGGATCAATAATACCACCAACAGATTTTTCAGCAATTTCGAAGAAACGGAAAAAGGTAGTTACAAAATATTAACTACCCACATAAGTAATGAAAACTTAAGCGCTGCAAGTGACATACATTTGAAAGAGTCCTTTAGTGTCACACAACTCCATATCATGTTAGATAGTCCATATCACGTTAGATAGGGACAGGTGAGAGCGAGAGAGGCCAGCAAGAAGGAGGTTGCATTAATTGAGGCAAGAGATAACCATGGCATGAACAAGGGTTTTGGCCAAGGAGGTAGAGAGAAAGGGGAAGATCCGAGCAATGTTATGGAGGGCGAATCAGCAGGATTTGGCAACAGAGTCAATGTAAGGTTTAAAAGAGAGGTGTGTGTCAATGATGAAGCCCAAGCTGCGGGCTTGGAGAACAGGATGGATGGTGACTCCATCGATGCAGATGGGCAGGTTAGAGGGAGAGGAAGAGGAGGGAGGAAAAATGAGGAGTTCAGTCATATAATTTCTTGGTGTTGTGTAGTGTGGTTGAATTTATAAGCGCCTTAACTTATATCTTAAATTAGAGGTTTTTAATTAATGGAAAAATATATATTTATATATCCTATATAAAAATATAATAAAAACCATCCCCAATCCAACCCCAACCCCCCTCAACAGCCTCCTACCCACTCCCTATCCCTACCTGCTAAAAGCTGTAATAAAAAGAAAGGTCTTACATCACCTCCGAAAGATGCTTAGGTTAGGACTCAAATGAACCTCCAGGGAAAGGGAGTTCCACAGCTACACACACACACACACCCGAGTTCCACTTTTATCCTGTGTTTTTGTTCATTTAGTTTGGGATAACTAAATGATCTCAAAAGATGTGAAAACTAGCCTGGGAATCTGGAATGAATATTTAAATGAGCAGGAACAAATAGTGATGTTTATCCTCTGCCAAATATGATATCCACAATGGATATGAATTTCAGCACCAGTCACAACCTTCAGGTCCCAAGCACAGCCTTGTGTCAAGCTACTGTCGAAGACAGGATGCTGGACTCAATAGACCGTGGGTCTGACCTAGTAAAGCACTTCTTATAGTCTCATGTTCTTATGAGTCTGACCTCGACCCCAGTGAAATCCCAACCTCCGTTCAACACACCATCTCTTCTCAGAACAAGCCACCATCTTCCATCCAACTGCAATGCAATCCAGTTTTCCGGACCATTCCCTTGCACCCTCTTTAAAAAAAAATTTAAAAAAATTGAGCACTAGGTCCTAGTCATGGCCTATGTACAAACAAGATCCTAAATGCAAACCAACAAACAAAATTTCCTACTTGTGGCTCCAAACTCTTTGGTCACTTTAACCCTTCATTCCTTTTTACCCTATACCATGTCCTCAAATGGCCCCTCAACTGGACTGCCTTTACCCCTTTCCTCTAGTTCCAATCATAATTTCTCTTCCCAAACTGGCTGCCTGTCAACTGGCAGGCAGGGTACCAGCAGACTAGGTGCTCTCTGTTTGTATTCTCATAGAATTGCTACCTCCAAGGCATCCACGAAAGAACATATCAACGCCCCTCAGAATCTCCTAACTTCCACAAAGCCTTCTGCTCCCATCTCCCTCGTCTCCCCCTTCCTTGTCTCTTAGATTGTAAGCCCTTAGGGGTAGGGACCTGTCTGTAATTACTGACTGTACAGTGCCAGGTACATTGCTGGTGCAATAAATAATAATCAATCACCATCATCATCTCCCTTCTCAAGTTGTTGGCCTAGATCAGAAGTGGACAAACTGTGGCTCTAGAGTCACATGTGGCAGTTTGGTCCCATTGTGATAAGTGGATGCAGTTCTTGGGATTAGGAAACTTTGTAAACCCCTGACCTAGGCCCTTTTCACAGGAGACCCATCCCCTGGCCTGTGTGGGTGACTGGGTGGCCGAGGTGTCCATGGGACCACCAGTGCAGTTGGGTAAGGGTGCATGCATGCGCACTCTACGCTCCCACCTACCTCCACTGATCCCCAGCGCACGGAGGCATTGGAGAAAATGGAGGTGCCTCCGTGCATGGAGATGGATAGAAGTGGGTGGGCCTCCTTGTGACAGACCACACACGCGCCGCACACCTGCTTCAGCCTCCACCCATCCCCCCCACACTGCAGTTCCTTCAGGGAGCCATGTGAAAAGGGTCCTAGATCAATCTCCAGGCACTCTGGTAACATGGTTATTCTGATAACAAAAAGGTATGTACGCCAACCATCACTGATTCCTTTAGAGTCAATTTGCATGCCACAATTCTATTGATTGTAGTGGGACAGTGAGCATTTTTACACACACCTTAAAGTGCTGGTCTTTCAATCTTCTGGGTTTACAAGTCCACAAGTAAGTTCCGGATGCATTCTTCACATAAACACTGCCCTGAGGCAGCCTAAAGTAGCTGCAGTTGTAGACGTGAGGGGCTGCCATGGAAACCAAGTGACCATAGCTGCCTGGAGCAAAGCAGTTTACCAGGAGAACATTTTACACACAAAGGTTCTGGGAGAAGTTCTATGCAGAAGTTCAAAGAGTCAGAAGTTTAAGATCTGGGTGAGTGATTTAGACACACAGAAAGTTCAGACTGTAACAGCAAACATGCAGAAGAAATGTGTGTGTAAAAACACCCAGTGTTATGAACTAGGACAGGACAGGTATGTGAAGAGACATTATGAGCAAGGCCAATTGGGGTTTCCTCACACTACAGAATATCAGCTGCCAGAGGACTAGAATCCAGACTTCAGGGGAGACTGAACTGATGCCTTGACACCATAACTTAAGGTCAGACCACAGATAGACCATAACACAAGTCTTAACCCACTAATCTTGAGCGGGTGAGGTGAGCCGGGGCCACCACTCATTGGACCTACTCAAAGATATATATTTCCTCTTCTTGCCGCACACCCGTGGTTTGAACAAACTTTCTTGCAGCCTGTTGCAGTCAGGTCCCTTCCCAGCCTGCCTTGCCAGCTTTGCCTGCTCTCAACCTGGCACCTACCCTCTAGCCTGCTTCTAGATCACCTACCTGCCAGCCTTCATCTCTGTTCCTGCCTGGTCCTCATTGCAACTCTTTCAGACTGATTTCCTGGTTTTGATCCCTTATAACCTGAATTTGTCACTGACTTAGCTTGGTTCTGATTTTGCAAAGACTAGAGTTCCAATCCTGCATGTGTGACACAACATAAACAGGGTTCTGTCCTCTAGGAGATTCCCTGAAGAATTGACTGGATGTAGTTTTCAAAAGCTATGTTTCAGACAAAGAAGAGAATGTCATAGGGTTGAGAATGGAGCCTCCCTTTGGGCAATCTACAGAACTCAAAGGATAATCCATTTCAGTGGAATCAGAGGATACGGGATGACTTTATAGGAGGGGGGCATTCTTGGTGACCTTGCTGCTGCTGTGGAACTTGATCCTGGAGGGGGCCAGCCGCAGCCTCTGCCCAGATTTGCTCACCTGCCGGTGGCTATGCAAGACCTTATTGTTCTGCAAGGCATTTGGAGAAGGGGTAGGGTGGGTGTGGGGGGAGATGGGTTATTTTATTTATATTTTACTATAATGTTTTATTGTTGTTTTGTATTATTTGATATTGTGAGCTGCCTGTGGCAGAAGGGGTGGGATATTAAGAATTTAAAATAAATAAATAAATAAATAAATAAATAAATATATTCTGTTTTCTTTTCCACAGGCACTCATTCCTTACAGGATTTGCTTCATTCTTATGGTCCCTTCTCCAACCCTGCTTGCAAAGCTGGTGGTGACGAAGAGCTTTTTGTCATGCCCCCATTAGGAGAGGAGGGGGCAGACGGGCTTGAGCGGGCCAGTTGCAGTCACAGGTATAAGCAGAATCCTCCCCGGGTTGTGAAGAGCTTTATAGGTGAAGACTAGGAGCTTGTTCAGGATTCATTCAGGAAGGGGGAGCCAGTGAAGAGAGGAGAGGAGGGGCTGCATGTGCTCAAAGTGACGGGCGAGGTGGATGACCCTGGCAGCAGAGTTTTAGATAGAGATAAGGGGCAAAAAGTGAGAGCAGGGGAGGCCAGTGAGAAGGAGATTACAGTAATTGAGGTGAGAGATGACCAGAGCATGAACAAGGGTTTTGGCAGAGGAGACAGAAAGGAAAGGCTGAATCTTCACAATGTTATGGAGGGAGAAGCAACAGGATTTGGCAACAGAGTTGATGTAGGGTTTAAAAGAAAGGGGTGAGTCAAAGATGAAGCCGAAGCTACGGGCTTGGGGAATGGGAAGGATGGTGACCCCGTTGATAAGGATTGACAGGGAGGAAGGAGAGGAAAGATGTGGGTGAGGGGGAGATAAGGAGTTCAGTTTTAGCCATGTTGAGTTTGAGTTGACGTTGAGATATCCAGGTAAAGATATCAGAGACACAGCTGGAGAGGCGAGCTTGAACAGATGGAGAGAGAGGGGGAGTAGAGAGTTAGAGTTGAGTGTCATCAACATAGAGGTGATATTGGAAGCCATAGGAGGCAATGAGTTTGCCTAGGGACAGGGTCTAGATAGAGGAGAGGGCCAAGAACAGAGCCTTGGGGAACACCAAACAAGGGAAAGGAGGAGGCAGTGGCAAGCATATGGGCAGGCATAATGGTGTGGAGGGTAGGAGAGAGGCAACCCAGGGGGTGGGTAGTGGAAAAGAGACAGAGGACGACGAGGTGGAGAGTGGATGCCCTACTGGCCACCGAAGAGCCACCAGGTGGCCACCAGATGGCCAAAGGACCCTTAGACTTACCCATAGCTGGGGTTGCTGGAGTATCTTGTTCAAGAGTGATCTTATGGCACGTGCCATAAGGCACGTGCCTTCTGGCCCACTGGTCGGTGGAACTTGGGCGGCCGAAAGGCCAAGCACCAGGAGGGTCGCGGCATCCTCAAGTGATGCCAGCCGAGGCAGTTGGGAGAGTATGCAGATTAGCTGAAACCTCACCAGTCCCTGGCTCGCTGGTCAGTGGAACTCGGGGCAGCAGAAAAGTCAAGCCCCAGCAGAATCTCGGCGTCCTCAAGTGATGACAAGCGAGGCAGCTGAGAGTATGTAGATGAGCTGCAACCTCACCAAGTAGTGAAGGAAAGTGAAAAATTAAAGGCCTGTTTTTCTTTAGCTTGATAATAAGACAGTTTTGCAGAAAGTGCAAACCAAAACAACACACAGACACCCTGTAAACCCAAGAACTTAGTCCCAGTTGAAAAAAGCACTTACTGCACGTGCATTTCTGAATCAGAGGGTGTTTTTAGAGAAAGGCCTCCCCACCCATTACCCAACAATCACCCACCCATCGTGCATGTTGCAGGACTGCATAGGGCACCAATGCAGATATGCATCATGCATGATGGGTGGGGAGGTGCTTGTCTAAAAACACCCAGAGACACCAGATACAAAATAGGCAGGATAATGTCATTTGTCAAACTAATTTCTACTGCTGTTTCAGAAGAGTACATAAGCATATGGCTCAAGTGTTTTTTTCGTTTGGGATTAAAGCTCTCAGTTTGGATAATAATAATTAGTACATTAGCTGGAC
>QEPC01000820.1:1282308-1314443 GCA_003113815.1 Sphenodon punctatus | reverse complement strand
AAATAAATAAATAAATAAATAAATAAATATATTCTGTTTTCTTTTCCACAGGCACTCATTCCTTACAGGATTGGCTTCATTCTTATGGTCCCTTCTCCAACCCTGCTTGCAAAGCTGGTGGTGACGAAGAGCTTTTTGTCATGCCCCCATTAGGAGAGGAGGGGGCAGACGGGCTTGAGCGGGCCAGTTGCAGTCACAGGTATAAGCAGAATCCTCCCCGGGTTGTGAAGAGCTTTATAGGTGAAGACTAGGAGCTTGTTCAGGATTCATTCAGGAAGGGGGAGCCAGTGAAGAGAGGAGAGGAGGGGCTGCATGTGCTCAAAGTGACGGGCGAGGTGGATGACCCTGGCAGCAGAGTTTTAGATAGAGATAAGGGGCAAAAAGTGAGAGCAGGGGAGGCCAGTGAGAAGGAGATTACAGTAATTGAGGTGAGAGATGACCAGAGCATGAACAAGGGTTTTGGCAGAGGAGACAGAAAGGAAAGGCTGAATCTTCACAATGTTATGGAGGGAGAAGCAACAGGATTTGGCAACAGAGTTGATGTAGGGTTTAAAAGAAAGGGGTGAGTCAAAGATGAAGCCGAAGCTACGGGCTTGGGGAATGGGAAGGATGGTGACCCCGTTGATAAGGATTGACAGGGAGGAAGGAGAGGAAAGATGTGGGTGAGGGGGAGATAAGGAGTTCAGTTTTAGCCATGTTGAGTTTGAGTTGACGTTGAGATATCCAGGTAAAGATATCAGAGACACAGCTGGAGAGGCGAGCTTGAACAGATGGAGAGAGAGGGGGAGTAGAGAGTTAGAGTTGAGTGTCATCAACATAGAGGTGATATTGGAAGCCATAGGAGGCAATGAGTTTGCCTAGGGACAGGGTCTAGATAGAGGAGAGGGCCAAGAACAGAGCCTTGGGGAACACCAAACAAGGGAAAGGAGGAGGCAGTGGCAAGCATATGGGCAGGCATAATGGTGTGGAGGGTAGGAGAGAGGCAACCCAGGGGGTGGGTAGTGGAAAAGAGACAGAGGACGACGAGGTGGAGAGTGGATGCCCTACTGGCCACCGAAGAGCCACCAGGTGGCCACCAGATGGCCGAAGGACCCTTAGACTTACCCATAGCTGGGGTTGCTGGAGTATCTTGTTCAAGAGTGATCTTATGGCACGTGCCATAAGGCACGTGCCTTCTGGCCCACTGGTCGGTGGAACTTGGGCGGCCGAAAGGCCAAGCACCAGGAGGGTCGCGGCATCCTCAAGTGATGCCAGCCGAGGCAGTTGGGAGAGTATGCAGATTAGCTGAAACCTCACCAGTCCCTGGCTCGCTGGTCAGTGGAACTCGGGGCAGCAGAAAAGTCAAGCCCCAGCAGAATCTCGGCGTCCTCAAGTGATGACAAGCGAGGCAGCTGAGAGTATGTAGATGAGCTGCAACCTCACCAAGTAGTGAAGGAAAGTGAAAAATTAAAGGCCTGTTTTTCTTTAGCTTGATAATAAGACAGTTTTGCAGAAAGTGCAAACCAAAACAACACACAGACACCCTGTAAACCCAAGAACTTAGTCCCAGTTGAAAAAAGCACTTACTGCACGTGCATTTCTGAATCAGAGGGTGTTTTTAGAGAATGGCCTCCCCACCCATTACCCAACAATCACCCACCCATCGTGCATGTTGCAGGACTGCATAGGGCACCAATGCAGATATGCATCATGCATGATGGGTGGGGAGGTGCTTGTCTAAAAACACCCAGAGACACCAGATACAAAATAGGCAGGATAATGTCATTTGTCAAACTAATTTCTACTGCTGTTTCAGAAGAGTACATAAGCATATGGCTCAAGTGTTTTTTTCGTTTGGGATTAAAGCTCTCAGTTTGGATAATAATAATTAGTACATTAGCTGGACTTGCTCCCCAGAACAACTGCTTCCCATACATTAACTAGATTGCGGACTGGGGGAGGTGACCAATATATTTTGTCCGGGGTGGTATAATACCTAGGGACCTAAGTCAGGCTCCTAAGAATTCCGTGCCAGATCTGCTAATGAGGGCTGAAATGGTTAAGTGCATGGTAACCCATAATCATTTGCCATGACTGAACTGTACCAACAATGATCGGTTACCAAGCGATATCCACTGATTATTTGACAGTTTACCTGACTGGCTAATTTACAGCATTGCTGCTTTGCATTGTTTACCGTATTGTGGCACTGCAGGTTTTCCGTTCATTCCATGGTTACCAGCTAGTTTGGTTGCCCAGATCTTTCCCTGTTTATGCCCAGATCCTGGTTTCAGGTGTATCCCATTGGATATCTGGTTCAAAATGGAAAATCAGTTATGTGGTAAAATGATTAAGTGGTAATGCAGTAGGCATATTGTTTGGTTTTGGTTTTGTTTTCATTTGGAGACAAAGTCCTTGGTGAATTTGGCTGATAACTGAGGCTGACACTGCTCCCTCAACTACAGTTGAGAATCATTTGGAAATTTCTTTTGCAACCATGAAAGGTAGCATTTTTTTCTGAGTACCTCTTTGGATTTGTTGCCGCATGCAGGAAGGAGACAAGGACACAGTTGGAGCTTTAATAACTGCACTCTTTTTTGCTATACAAATAAACAGTAGGGGGGGAGGGGCATTTCCACCCATCCTGCTCCCTTCGTTAAACTGGGTTCCAACTTCATTAACTTTGCCTAACTATGTCAACTGAGCGGGAGGTTCCCAAGGTGGGCTCGGGTAAGCTGCCTTCTAATGCTCTAACAAACTTACTCCCTACCCCTGACTCCCCAACAGTTCACCCTGGTCAGGTTGTGGTGCTTGTTGGAAACAAGGGGAAGGGGCACCTTCACTCTCCTGGGACCATGCTTGTCCTCAGTTGACGCAGCCAACTCTCTTAAAGCGATGTTTCTGCTTAAGGTGTATTCTTGTCCATCAGCAAAACTCAAGCCACCTCTGGACTCCACTTAGAGTGAAAAATAGAAATTGCCAATTATTTATCAGGCCAAACACCTCTCCTCTGATGCCAAGTAGAGCAAGCATTGCGGGGAAACTGGCAGTTTAACCAATTTACTGATTTACCAATATATTGCCAATATTTCCTGCTTCGTTTCTGTTTTGCCACTTCCCTTCATTCTGCAGTTAACAGCTCTTCCTGTTTGCCCATAATTCCTTTCTTCCCCCCTTCGCCCCCAGGCCTGTTTTTTTAAGTTTAACTCAGTTTCCAATTGGGTACCTGTTTATTGGAACCATTTGGTATTACAGAAATTTGGATAACCAATAATGATAACAACAGAGGTTTTGGAAAATTAGTTAACCATCCTGGGATTCAGTTCATTATCCATTTGACTATTCAGAATATAGTTATTAACTATGATTAGGGCTACGATTTTTTCACAGAGGTCACGGGGGTCACGGTTTTAGTGAACTTTTCCCCTCCATGACCTTCATTGTTTCCCGTGACTCACCGTCAAATTTACCTGAGATTGAAGCCAACAGTGAAGGCTTCAGAACTGGAAGCGTGCCAAGTAGAGCAGTGGAGGTTCGCAGGCTCCTTCCCTTGGCCAGCTGTCAGAACCCCGATGAGCATGAAGTGATTTGCGCCACGGAGCAAAGCCGTGACATCACCCTGCGCAGTATAAAGTCCTTCCTGTGTGGCGTGCCATGCTGATGTTTCAGCATGGGACAGCGGTGGGTGTGGCCAGTTCATCAAAAAGGCTGCCAGGAGTAGACGGTAGCGTTTCATCTTCCTCTCCTCTCTCCTTTCCTTGTGCCAGATCCTTGTCTGGCTTCATCTCTTTGGGCAGGCTCTTGTTGCCAGGGGCATTCTCTTACAGGGAAGGGTGGGGAGTTTGCTTTCCTCTTGCTTTCTTGCCAAATTTAAAATTTCTATTTTTGACTTGCTTTCGTGTCCCCAGGTCCTTGTAATAATTTCATTTTGCCAGGTCAAAATAGCAGGTTATTTTTTTGTGCCAGCTCCCCATGATTTATCTCTTTAATTTTATCCCTTGAATTATCGCCTTGTATCTCTTAATTATATATTTTTTTGCTAGGTGCTTTTGGAGGGTGTGGTGTAGTTGCACAAGGGGCTTAGAATCAGGAAGGGGGGTAAGGCTCCTAACATTTGAAACTAATTATTGAATAAAAGCATTTTTTTTACCCATGACTTTTCCGTGACTTTTTCTTATTCTTCCCTGACCAAGTCATGACTTTTAAAAAAAAATTACCATGAAGAAAATGTAACCCTAACTATGATTAAATGAACTGTTTGTTTAAGTACAATTAGAGTCTGAACAACCTAACTTTGTTTTATGGGTTACCTCAATGCATGTGAAAAGCAAATTCTGACCTGCTGCTAAGTTTGGCAAAACTTTAGTGAAGGCTTCCTCACTATATCTGTATTTTACACTGAGCCTATTTGGAGAATGTTAACAGCAAATCCATGGGATGTAACTTGGGTCTCAACCTTAAAAACTCTCTCTCTTGCATAAACCCACTGGTTTCAGTGGGACTCCTCACAAGTAAGCATTTCAGAACGGCATGCCTTGGTCATTAGACAGAATACAATGTTCTTTTGCGTGGTCATGAAACATTAAAGCAGCAGACTTGGCTCTGCTTTAAAGGCTGAAGTGAGAAGAAAAGCGTTTTTGCAGTCAAAAAGGTTCCTGTTGGTAGCGTTGATTCATTTGAACACCCTCAGAAATGTCTCTTCTTTTCCTCTTTAAAATTCAGTCCATTATCTAGCAGGAACCTATGACTTAAATTATTTACTGCACCAAGGAGACGTACATGAAAATGTAAGGTAAGCTGAAAGATTTTACCCAAACTTTGTAAAAAAAATAAAAATACACCAGACAAGAGTATTACCTTTGGGAGGCAATCATCAGAAATCACAGGCCTAAAACTGGCATATTTGGGACTTCTGGCAGCAGCCAACTCCACAACACCATGGCAGTTCCTTGTCCTTCATCTGTGGGTTGGAGGACTTTTCACAGGACACAACAAGCAAGCTTCCGTGATTGCGTCTGTACCAGTTCCAAAGACCACCCAATAGGAACAGGAAGCTGGGGAGAATAATTCCTTAGATCACTGTATCTATCCTGCCTTGCTTCCAGCCCACCAAACTTTTGTTCCTGTCTCCAGCCATGCCTGCTCCAGCCTTTACCCTGGCCTCCTTGGACTGAGATCCTGGCAATTGTCCTCTTGGCTCGTCATTGGGCTCTCCCTTCTGATTGCCCTTTGGTTTGGTTGCTTGTTTTCAGCTGATTCCTGGTTCTGACCCCTTGGCCTATAACCCAACTGTGTGTTCTAGTTTGTCCTTTGATTTGTTGCCAGATCCTACTTTGTCCTGTCCCGATACTATCACAATTCTACAGTGCTCCTGATCCTGTAAAAACTACCAATGATCTGGTGCATTACAGCAGCTGTCTTTGCATCCACAATCCTCATATATATGGAAATATTAGGGGTGTGGAATTGTTTTTGTTTTGTTTAGCAGGTATCTTTGCATCTATAGTCTCAGATATCGGAAAGAAAACATCATTGTGACATTTTTTTCCCCTTCCTGAATTCTGCCCTTTCAGTTTTAGATCATGGCTGAAATTTTCAAAATGGCCTAAAAGAGGCAGGTGCCCAAAGACTGTTGAAATTGAATCAAAGATGGGTTTCTAAGTCTATCAAAAGCTCTTGAAAGTTTTAGCCTAAATCAAAACAGTTAGTGGTAGTGGAAAGGACTATGCGGTTAGTTGCAATTCTTTGGGTTCTTTTGTTTATTTATTCTTCTGTTTCTTGGTGATTTTGGTGGCACTATTTAGTACAGGTGTGCAAGGGGGCATTGTTATATTTTTCTTTCTTTCTTTCTTTCTTTCTTTCTTTCTTTCTTTATTTATTTATTTGCCTGAGGAGAGCAACAACCACCCCCAGCAGAGTTCTGTGATTCTCTGGTTAGGTCTTTCAAATTTAGTGATTCACTTTGGCTGGGTCAGGGGGCAGATCTAGGGTAGCTAAAGAAAAAGATGGAATAGCCAAAGAGTAGTGAAGTGGCAAATCAAAATCATCATGCTTCTCTAAAGACTCTGTTGTCAACAAACTGTGAGTGGGTTAAAGTAACTTGAGGATTGTAGATGGAGGCCCTGTTCAAAGATGGACTTTGGGTTTGGATTATTGCCTACAGAGGGTTGATGCCTAATAAATAGTACTATAATAGGCAAGGTTTGTTTAACTCTGCTTTTACTTTTCGTTCTTTTAGCTCTTCTGTTTTCCTTCAACATTTCCTTTGTTTTTAGTTCAAGCCTGTGAGCTCATGATATGGGGGGGAAATGGCCTGCCAAGGATACCAGCTGAGTTATATAGGACCTCAGATTTCTGAATGGTGGCTTGAGCAGGCATAGTTGATTTAGAGATAAGTAAATGTGGTCCTTGATGCTACCAACACTGGGTATGAACAGAAATGATAGCAGAGCTCAGTCAAGTTGGTAACCTGCCAGCAACATGGTCCCATTCAGATCTGGCTAGCCAACAAAGGTTCTGGCAGCTGGAAGGGCAGGGAGCCACAGGAACATGTGGTCAATCCGCCTCACCCCTGTGAGGCACCCACTCCCTCCCCCTCCCCCCCCATCATGACGGACCACTATGATGGAGGACCTGATCTGGGCCAGGTCACAGTGAGTTATAAAAATTTTTATAGCCCACCATGGCCTATTTTGACCCAATCGGGCAGATGGTAGTCCAGACTATGACCCCGGATGTCTCCGGGATCATAGCCTGGGCTCACCACTGACACACCCAAGAGTAATCCTGGGCAACATCTGGCGCAGCATCAACAAATGTGCCAAAGCAAACCACCATAGTGTTTGTTAACACCCACTATTGAAATAAGGGTTAATTTGATCCATCCTCCTTGTAAGCATAGGAACTTTTACACCCTAGCTACGCCATCCTATTTGGTTTCAAAAGCTTGCAGACTAAAAATTCCATTACATGGGAAACCAAAACTAATCAATGAGTGTCGGGTCTGGGACTCTCTGTCTAAAAGAGCCCCACCCTGAACAGCATCCCACTCGAGAGAGTAGGGCGTTTGTCCTCTCAACCCTCAAACGATTTCTCTTGTGTTCAATGGTTGATATGACCAAGCATCTGACCTCATAATGGTCAAGTATGCTGAGATTCCTATTTGAATGCTTAGTAGGAGAAACATGCTAAAGAAGTCTTTGATGAGTAGTGGGCTGAGGAATGCTGAGACTGATTGATCGCTTGGATTCTGACATTTGAAAAGATGTTTGTACCTTTTGATTCTTGCTTGCAGATATTTCAAGGTAAATAGTGACATTTTAATGATAGGAATGACTGTGTAGTTTATTACAGTAGGACTATGTTCCATTCCCTTTGTCATATAGATGGAGCCGGATGAGTTTCTAGAATACAGCTCCCTTTTATAAGCAAGTGTGCTTTAATCTCTCTCACACGTCAAAAATATTTCAAATGAACAATGCTCTATTTAGAACTTTGGCCTATCAAATTCTACATCTTCACTAGATTTTTTAAAAATAAAATTTGCAGAGTATCATAAAAAATGTTGGTTGGAGAAGGAAGCTTATGGGGATTAGTTTAGTGCGCTTTTTAAAAATTATTATTATTAGTTTTGTTTTTTGTCACTCTATATTAGTTAAATTTTTTTCATCCAGTTTAACTTGCAGTTATGGGCTTGGTATAGACTATTTTACATTTCACAGTAAATGTAAAGCAGGGGTAAGGCACTCGTGGGCTGTGTACCAAATTTGACCCATGGTTCTTTTTATTTGGCTCCATTCCAATTCCTAACTCTGACCCATAAATCCAGTTCCTACTCTCATGCACCCAGGAGGGTACACTCAAGGATAGGAGATGGATCCATCGCATGGATTCATGATCTGGAGCCTCAGCGTCCCACATCCTGAGCACCCCCATCTTGTATCTGGTCCATGCTCAACTCTTCTGAGTGGTGGGGAAGGGAGTGAGGAGGCCTCTTCTGATGCACAGGACCCACATGCACACCTGCTATGGGAACCCAAAATAGGGCTGCGTGTGGGTACTGCACACCACAAAGAGACCTCCTTGCTCAGCTTTTCTGACCTGGGTGGGAGGCTGGGGAGCAGGAGGCCTCTTCTGGCATGCAGGACCTGCTTGCAGTTCAGCAGGTGCAGCAGCTGGGACTCGACAAAGCAGTCAGCACTGCAGTCAGGTGGTGAGTCAACCCGGCAAGTTGGGCTATCGATGTCCCCTGCTGGCTTTATTGCCATCTACAACTGGATGGTAACTGGCCAGAAAAGCCCCTCTGCCCATCTCCCCCTCACCCCTAAAGCTCATTGGAGCAGTGCCAAGATAATGCCAACCCTGTGGCACTGCTCCAGTGAGCTTTATGGCGATCTGGAAATACGGAGATCCATAATTGGCTTGTAGTCCACTACTAGATCAGTGATGAGCAGACCGAGGCAAGAGGCCCTTAACTACTCCCAAGGATGACAAAATTGTCTTAATCAGCCATGAGCCAAAATGTCTGTAGGAAAGTTCCTTTTGGCTGCAGCTGGTCAGCACAAGTTGGAGTGAACCTATTTGTTTCATATACAACTAAACACTGGGGCATTGTGCTGTTAGCCCAACAATATGTCTCTCATTATCTAACTCGTCTATTCACAAGTCATGTGAGAACTTACATGCACTAAAATGTTGCTTGTAACATAACACTGACATTATATTGTACCAGCATGTTACTCACACTAATTCTTTATTTTAAAATAATAACTAGGCTGCAATAATATTGCTTATCAGTCCCCAGCAGCAGCCTGCAGATTACTACAGACATCACAAAGAAGCTGATCTGAAGTGAAACTGTAACAGTTAAGCTGAGACAAAATAAGCTACATCGCACTCTGGCATTTTAACAGAATAGAAAAAGGACTATTTTCTTCCCCTCCTTGTGGAATAAACAGAATGCATAATAAGGATTTGCAGAACTGTGCAAAATCGATTTCACTTGAGAACAAAGAAATTTATAACTCACTTGTGGCTTTGGCTGGAGTTGAGTTATGAGGTGTTCTCATTACTTGTGGAATGTATTTGATACTTTACAAGTGACCGGTCACTCTAATGGGTGTAACATTAAGACCTAGGCATCATAAAATGAAACTCCAGTAGCCACGCCAGTAGACAAAACATTCCGGAAACAATGTATACAACCTTAAAGAATGTAAGATTTATAACTTGTCCAGTGAATTTCAATGTTTTGCATTTCTCAGATACAGCAGAAAAGGAGTAGTAAGAAATGGTACATGAAAAACTGCATTTGACATCAATGGGTGAAAACAGAAGAGATGGCTGCATAGTGGCAGAGGCCTAACCCAAACCAGGAGGCTGCAGCGAACACGGTCCAGACCTGGTTGGGCTGCACAATAAATGTGCCCATGGTCGGAGCATAGGGAGACGTACAGATGTGTGACAGGTCAGCCCCCACCCCCCGTGTTGCGCCTAGCGCCGCGCTCCCCCCCCATGACTGGTGGCCAATGTTGGCTAGCCAGATGGATGGATATAGTGGACTCAATCCGGGCCGTGTCTGCCAGGTCGCAGAAGATGTGATAGCCTGCTGTAGCCTGATTGGGTAAGACCATAATCAGGGCTGTGACCTGGACATAGTCTAGGGGTGAGAGAGTGGGCTAGCTGCCAACATAGTCCAGGGAAATTCCAGACCAACATCTGGTGGCACCTTCACAAACGTGCAGGTCTGGTGCAAAGTGGGTCAAGGCGGGCCACAGCGGCCCAACGTCACCCAACGTCTGTTTTCACCCAATGTTAAGGCAAATCGGAAACAAATAATTCCTTCTAGCTCCATAGTACCCGTTGCAGACTTCTCTGAGTTAAGTGGATATCATCATGCTCACTTTATGGAGAAGTAAATTGAGGCAAATGGAGAGTGAATCAGCAGAGGCACATGATGGTGCAGCTTGGAAATTCAGATAAGATGGAATATCATATGTAACACTTTTTTCTAAAATTGGGTGGCATTGGTTGTATGCAGTACATTTTCATATACTGCACTGTGGTCTCTGGGTTAAATAAACTGGGACTTCCATGTGTAAAAGACCTATTCTTTATTCTGTACAATTGTGATCAGATGAAACACAATCTGGATCCTGAGAGAGAGAGAGAGTGCACCTTAGCGGTTGCATAAATCAATTAACCCATTTCTCACCACATGAACAGAAGCAAAGATACAGGCTGTGATATTTAAAGACCACAATTCTTTATTTCTAAACTAGTCTGAGAAAAAAAAATCCATTTTCCAGCTAGTCAGAGCTATCCTAGAGAACCTGCACAGGTATCACCCACCAGAGGTGTTTTATCATATACCAGGGCTGAAGCCTGCAGTGGGCCAACATTCCTTTCATCTGTGGGACCTAACCACGACGGTCTCCATTTAGAGTCAGGGGAATGGGGAGAGCATACCTCCTAATACTGCTTTTGAAAGAAAATACCAGTTCCTTCTTTCAGTCGTACTCGGCTTTTGGGGGGTGGCCACCAGAGTGCCCCAGCACCCTGGTAGCCACTGCTGGGTTTCTTGTGTAAATCCAAGTTGCAGCTGAAGCTTCTTTCTTTTCCTGTGGGGCCTTTCACTGGCTCCACGTCCCCCTGTTGAACTGCCACTGTGGCTGGAACCACCTCCCCACACATGCCTGGGCTACTACATAAGTGAGCAAGTAACAGTGTGTCCATTTCCGTGTGAGAGTGGGTAAAAGTGTGAGCACATGAGTATGTGTGTACGACAGAGCAAGATTTATGTCCCCTCTTGGTCACTAAATCTGTTTGGGGTTATGGCTGATACCACCCTTGGATTGTCTACTTCGGTTAAACAGTGCTACTCTCTTCCCTCCCTCATCACTTTCTCTCACAAGCCAGCACCTATTTGATCCTGGCCCATCCCAAAGCTGACAGTGAATGCAAGAGGCAACAGGGTAGGCCTGAAATGAGCAATCACTAATGTTTCTGTTTGAAACAGGTCATTTGCCTTCATTCGCGTGGCCAGAAAACTGACCAGCTTTTTCACTATTTGTTTTGCTAGTTGAACACAACATGAACTGAGCTACTACCAAATATGCTTAGAAGCTTATTCTTTATACACCAGCTAAGTGACACAAAAGTGCCAGAAAAGGATGCAAAAGAACAGTCCTGAAAAAACCTGGACATTCCCGAAAAGTCCCGGAGAGTGACAGAAATGATGGGAAATTGACAGCACCGATCTCTCAATGGCAGAAGTGCAGAATAGCTGGCTGGTAGGGAAAACTGATGAATAGTTGCACGGGCTCCCAAAAGGTAGGCATTTCTCGATGGGAAGGGAACACTTGCTCTTGTCTCAGTACTACAACAGAACTTGGTCATGGCCCTAACTTAGGGCAATTCAAAAGAGTGTCTTCTCTCACATTTAAAATTTCTTGCGGGAGAGAACAACTGCAACTTATCTCTTCTCACACGTTCCTCTGTGTTTTAATTTTGTTTTGGGGGCTGCCGCTGCTGCACTAACAATCAGGCTATCAATTGCAGTTAACAACAAGGTGCTACAAGACTGTCCCATTTCTCTCAGTGAGGCTGGCAGACTAAAAGAGGGGAGCATCTCTTCTCAGGCTACATTCACAAGAGACAAAAAAAGACCCGTGACTTAAATTGCTTTCCCAGCATATTCATTAGGCATGTGCAATTTGTTTCATTTTCATTAGTTACTAAAATGAATGGAGCCCCATTTGTTTTAGTAACTAATGTTCTGAAAATGGATGAATAAGCAAACGACGTCAGCTTGCCTTCATCTGGTTTTGTTTTTGCTGATGATGTTGTTTAATTTTTAAAAATAAATAAAACACCACACATGCTCAAAATGGCCATTGGGCCCATTCTGCTCATGCACTCCCTTTTCTAAATGGCACTGGCAGCATCAGCACCATTTTGGAAAAGGGAGCTGTTCTGCACATGCGCAGACTGGCTGCCCTTTTCCAAAATTGCACTGCTGCTGCCATGGTACACACATTCTGGAAAAGGACACACATGCGTACAATGGTCTGGTGGCTATTTGTGCATGTGCAGTGATTTTTCTTTTTTAAAATTAAGATTAAAAATAATAATAATAAAAAAATTTCAATCACTGTGCATGCGTGAAATAGACACCAGACCATTCTTCACACGTGTTCCCTTTTCCAAAGAACAGGGTCAGCATGCACAGAATAGCCCCAGTCGCCATTTTGTGAATGAACAGTGATTTTTAATTTTTTTAAAATAAAACAAAAGAAATAAACTAAAATAAAGGGGGTTATTATGATACCCCCGAAAACAGATTTTTTTAAACCAGAAAACTATACAGAAAATGAAAATAGAAGAGCTGCACACCACTAATTTTTATTGCCCTGTAAATGAATTAGCCCAAATGAATTAGCCCCAAAGATCCTTCATGAGCAAATTGTAAATCAGCTGCAATGACAAGTTAAAAACACAAAGGTTTAACAATTAAGCTAAGTTCCTCCTGCACATTGCTCGTAATGTGTAAAGGACACTTCTATCACATTCACACCTCCACTCTCATAGAGAAGACAATAGCTGCTGAAAATGACCCCATTGTCAAGTGGTGAAATTTAAAGTGCGGGAGTGAAACCGGCACCAGATAAGTCTACTTGCCTCATTGAGACACATGGGACAGACTAGCAGCACCCTATTAGCTTCAATTGCTAGCTTGATTATTAGCACAGCATCCAAGACAAAATTCAAAGCAAGAGGAATGTGTGATAAGAGATAAGGTACAACTGTTCTCTCCCGCAAGAAATTTAACATGCAAGAGAACACACTCTTATGAATGTGCCCAACATCAGCCACTGAGAATAGCCCTTCTCATGACCCAGAATGGTAGCAGTGAATGGGCCCCTTGTCATGCTCCCTCTTTGAAAATGGGGCAAGGCAATCCATTGAGCAGGGACAGAGTTTCCCTGCAAAAAAGTGCAGCCTGAGCTGCCCAGAGGCAGAAAAGCAGCTGTGCACAGCAGGGAGAACGTTGAGCCCAGCTAGGGTTGCTGTGGCAACCCTGGCCAGAGGGCATGAAAGAACTGTTACAGGAGTGAACCCCATCCCCCAAAGGGGCAGAGTATAGCCAGCAGCTGCTCCTGCCCCAGTTCCAGGCAGGAGCTCCAGCAAGCAGCATGAGAGCTGAACCTGCTCACGACTGCGACTACTGGAATCTTTGGCTCTCCACCTTTCAGGGCATTATGCTGCAAGCACACCCTGAGTAGACATCTGAGCTCCTTAAATTTGCTGATATAGTCCATCGGGCATACGACACCAGCCCCCCTGGGGTGTGGCTGCAGTATGATGAGGCTTTCAGACATAGGGAAGCTTTTACACCTGGGCTATGCCGGGACGCACATGACCTCTGGCTTGATTGCATGAACGATGGAGCCAATCCTCCTAGGTCTGACAGTGGCCATTTCTTGACAAGAGGGGGCATCGCCCCAGCCAATGACTCCTTTCGTAGCAAAGGGTGAAAGGGGGCAGGGTCGGCTGCCAGGCAGTGCTGGGAGTTTAACCTATCAGGCAAATGTTCTCAAGTGGTTTATAGGTTTTGCCACTCCTGTGCAACCTACAGGGGCTTCCATGCAGCATCCTCCTGACCCAAATCCAAGCCTTGGGCTAAAGGAAAGCACAACTAGGAGGACTCTGGAAAGGGTTACCAAGGGGGTGGTGGTGTAGAAGGCACAGGAAAGACCCCAACCCCAATCGGAATTGATCAGCTCGAATGGGACCTCATCAACTGTCCCAACCAGGAGGAGGTCCATTACATACTTGAGGGCTTCTGGGATGGATTTGAAATCACCACCTTTGATGTCCAGCAGCAGAGGGTTGCTCCCAATTTAAAATCAGTTAAAAAGATGGAGCATATCGTTCAGGCCAAACTTGGCAAGGAGACTGTAGAGGGCAGAGAGGTCAGCCCATTTCCAGGTCCGCCATTTCCCAACTTGGTTAGCTTCCCTTTGGGGGCGATTTTTGCCTGTCCTACCACTTGTCATATCCACGCGGGGAATCGATTAACACCTCCATTCCAAAGGAGCTCACATCAGTCCACTACACCTCCTTTGATTCCACGGTTCCTCTGGTTAAACAGCATGGCCATGGAGCCCTGCTGGTGAAGTGCAACATTAAGACAGCCTTCCACCAACTGCCGGTTCACCTGGAGAGTTTTCATTTGCTGGGTTTTCATTTTCAGGGTAGTTACTATTTTGATAAGACCATGCCCATGGGCTGCTCAATCTCCTGCTTGGCATTTGATAGGTTCAATTCCCTCATTGAGTGGGTGGTCTGGCAGCACACCAGTGCAGACGGGGTCACAAATTATTTGGATGACTTCCTTTTTATTGTTTGTGCTGATACAAACGAATGAAATGGGCAGGAGGGGCGGGATATACATTTTAAATAAATAAATAAATAAATAATGGACTGATGGAGACCTTCCAGTGGGTGGCTGAGACCCTCAGGATCCTCCTCCTCCCTGAAAATACTGAGGGACCAGCCACCCGACTGACATACTTGGGCACTGAGCTGGACATGCTAGTGGCTGTCTCCCTGAGGATAAGTTGGTTGTCCACAGATTGAGGTTTGCATTGCAGTCAAGGAGGTTACTGTCAGGTAGTTGTAATCCCTAATTGGGAGCCTCAATTTTGCATGCAGTCATTACCCTGAGCAAGGCCTTCTTGTCCCATTTGTATGGGAAGCTGAGCGGTAGCCCTCAGCCCTTCCATCACATCAGGGTTAACCGGGATATGAAGGATGATCTCAAAATTTGGGCCTCCTTTCTTGCAAGCTTCAATGGGGTCAGTTTCTGGAGGGACCAGCTCCTGCTGGAAGTGGAATTGCATGTCCATTTGGACACGGCTGGTGCTTCGGTTTTCAGAGTATTTTTCAGGGGTATGTGGTGTCCAGCCCCATGACCACTGGAGCAGGTGAAGTCTGGTGTCACCTGGGATTTCACTTTCCTTGAGCTGTTTCCCACTGTGCTCAGAGTCAACCTTGGGCCAGTTGAGTTTGTGAACCACACTGTACATTTTTGGTGAGACAACCAGGCGGTAGTTTACATTATCAACACCCTGTGTTCTAGGTCGCTCAGGGTCATGAAGCTGGTTAGGTCATTTGTGCTGACATGTTTGAACTATAACATTTTGTTCCTTGCAAAACATGCACCAGACATCGATAACACTGTGGCAGACGCCCTCTCTCGCTTCCGCTTGCTGGCACCTGGAGCCAGGCTGAACCTGGAGCCTTTACAGCCGTCGGTGTGGAGCCTTAGATCCTAGAGCTGTACAACACCATACAATGATCCCTGGCAGCACAAACCAGGGTGGTTTATAACAGGACTTTCTGTAAATTTCAGGAGTTTGGGGTCCTACAGGGCTGGGCCCCCGGCTTCCCCATCCCTGAAGCCCAGATGCTTCAGTTTGCCCTAGCTTTGAGGAGGAGGGGAGCGGCTGTCTATACAATTGCTGGCAAACTCACGGCCCATGAGTTTATGAGTAGACTAGCTGGTCAGCCCCCTCCAGACCAAGGTTTTGTGACCAGGCAACTATTTGAGAGTTGGTCCCGGGAGCAAACCCATCTCCCAGATATCCGGGTCGGTCGGTCGGTCTGTCGGTCTCTCTCTCTCTCACACACACACGCACGCACGCACGCACGCACGCATATTTTCTGGGCCCTCCCCCGAGTCTGTTGTGATGGTTTCAAAGTTTTGTTGTTTAGTGCTGCTTTTAAGTTAGCATTTTTTGCCGCTTTCTGGGTCAGTAAGTTGGTTCCTGAATCAACCCGAGATGTCATGGGTAGGGCCATTGCTATCGAAGACCTCTGATTCAACCATTCCCCATCCATCTCAGGCGGTCTAAGACTGAACAGAAAGGTAGGGGTCAGACGGTCAGTTTGGGCTGGGCTACACGACTTGTGCCCAGTCTCTGCCATTGAGGAGTACCTCGCCGTTCGACCTGAATGGGACCCTTCTTTAGGCATGAGAATGGAAGTTTTTTAACATGGTACCAATTTACAGCAATCCTCCGGGCCGCTTTAGTGCACTTACCACTCCCCCTCTCAGACTCCAGGTCTCACTCCTTACAGATAGGGGCTGCTAGTTTTGTGGCAGCAGCAGGCATGCCTGAGCAGGGTGTACGAGCTGTAGGCTGCTGGCATTCACAGGCTTTCCAGTCTTATGTCCAGGCACCCTCCTTTCCCCTGCCTTAAATGATCTGTGTGTCTGTTCTTCTCCAGATGCTGTCCTCCCCACTTGCTTGTATGGATTGTTGGCCACAGCCTGGTGTGCTGGGCGGGCAAGGCAGATGCAAACATCCACTGGGGGACCCAGCTGGGCCTGTCAACCCAAGCAAAGATCTGGTGGAAGGGCCGCAGCGGCATGAGGTGGCAACAGCTACTGCCTACAGTCAGGGTGGCACCAACTGGACCTTCACCGAACATCATCACGCTGCATCTGGGGGGGAAATGATTTGCTGCAGTTAAAAGGGGTCCAACCAGTCAGATCTATCAAGACTGATATTTGGGAGATTAAGAAACTTTTCCCAGCAGTGTAGATAGTTTGGTCCAACCTAGTAGAGTGGATGATCTGGGGAACAGTTCCCAGCCTGCTGGCACCTTCCTCCTTACTCAGGTCCAAAAGGACTTTGTCCCCCTTACCCATGGCCAGCAGCACAGGAGGAGGAGGAGACGAGTTTAATTAAACGGGGAGGGCACTCAAGGGTATATCAAGGCCAGACCACTGATGTTATGTTTAGCATGTTGAGACTTCTTGTACTGGACCCGAATCGTGCTAATCCAAATTCAATTAAAGAGAGCGGCCATTTTAATCCACCCATGGTTGTCTTGTCTCATTTGGGATGCACCAACAATGATGGGATAGTTTCTCCCACATGTCGGTCCTGGGGTAATCTGCTGTGAAAGCACTCCAAATATTTTCATTGTGTTGCCACAGGAACCTTCAGTAGATTCCTGTCACGTATAGGTGTAGTTAGTATGGGAAGCATAGGGAACATGTCCTCTACAAATACCCCTTCCTGCTGCAGCTTCTGATTCCTGGGGATTGTTGAGCTTATGTTGGTCAAAGGAATCCAGCATTCCCTATAAGTTTTAGCCCAAAGTTACACCGTTGTTCCTGTGACATCTGAAAACAAGGTACTTATTCTGTTCTACATTTCTTGTAGTCCATAGTTTTCCACGCACTACTGCTAGTTACACTATGAGACAAGGATGGGGAAACTCTGGCCCTCTACTGATTTAATTTGGTCCTTTCCCAATTCCTTTATCTGGCCCATGAATCCGGTCCCTATCCTCGAGCAATAAAAAAGTGAACTCAAGGTAAGGGACCAGAGATGAGAGCATACACTCTAAGGGGATGGAACTATGGGCCCTCATCTTTATTCTGCCATGCTGAGCATGTTCCTGAATCAACCCTGGGAAGTGCTGCAGTGGCTAGCACGGGTAATAGCCACATTTTAGGGCAACCCCAGTGGGCACCAGATACCCAGTGTCTGAAAATGTGGGTATTACTGGGGTGTCCCGAGACCTGTGGCTCCCTAGGCTGACTCATTTCACTACCGGACTGTTTCTCCTCTAGGCCTGGTTACTTCTCCCTGCTTCTCCCTGGCCCATGCACTACTCAGCTGAGCTGGGTGGGGACTATATCATTTGGCTTTTGTGAGGAGGTGGGGGTAAAGAGGCTTCTTCCTACCTGCATGCACCCCCTAATGATTCCCCTGTTCCCAGGAGGACCCATATCATGGGTGCACATGGGTCCTGCATGCATCCCATTTTGAGTCCCTCGGGGAACCTTTTTGGGGGTGCATGCAGGTGGGAAGAAGTCTCCTCACTCCCTCCCCCTTCAGAAAGAAACAAGTGGGGAAGTTTCCAGCTCAGCTGAGCAGCACATGAACTGGGGAAGAACGGGAAGCAGAAAGCAGCGACTGGACTGGAGAATCAGCATTCTGTGGGTGAGGTGAGTTAGCCTTGGGAAAGGAGTAGCCTGTCAGATTGCATTCAGGTACCAATTGATGCCCAAACACAACTGGGGCAATGGGGTGCTGGACTTGCCAGTTACCCAGTTGTAGCTCTACCCCTGGCCCAGTTCCCAAACAGTCTGGGAAGCTTGTGTTATTTTTCAAAGTAGCCTGTAAATGAGAATCTGTTCCTCACCCCTATTCAAAAGTTTCAGTGCTATTTTCATTTATTAATTTTACTAGATTGTGGGCACAATCCTTTGGTTGCTTACCACTGACACAAGTCTAAGTGAATGGAGTTCATACTGGTGCAAAAAGTAAAATGTAAATGCTAAGCTGCCAGAGGATCACAATGCTGTTGTTACTCCACAGAGGCTGCTATCCTGAGGTCATAAGGACATAAAAAGTGCCATACTGTGTCAGCATCAGAACAATGATCCGTCGAGCTCAACAACCTGTCTCTGTCAGAGTTCAGCTACAGTAGCTCAAGAGAAGTACAAGTACAGGTCACAAAGGCGTGATGTGTGACCCATCTCCTGCTAAACTTTCCAAACTACCGGTAGTCAGGGGTTTAAGTCTCAACTAGTATGCTTAAGGCTCTATCCTCTAAGAATGTATCTAGTTTCCATTTGAAGCTAGTAATGATGCTGGCTTTCGCTGCTGCCTCTAGCAATGAGTTCCACAATTGTACTGTCCGCTGAATGAAAAAGTACTTCTTTTCAGGAATGTGCATTCATTTTAGTTATTATTAATAACTAAAACAAAAAAGTCATTTTAGTTTTAGTTATTACAATAACTGAAACAAATGGGTTAATAACTAAAACCAAAGAATTTAAGTATTAGTTTTTAGCTCTGTTCTGACTGCTGCATTCAGGGGTAGAGCACATGCCATGACTCCAGCCTGTCTGTGCCTTCCTGTGAGTTCAGAAGGGGTCAGAAGGGAGGGGGAACCATAAGTGAAGTTTCCTGTACCAATCAGGGACTCATGATGGCTTTGGGGGGAGAGCATGGTGAGTGTTCTTCTTAACCTACTGCCAAGCTGAGAAACTTTGCAAGTATTAGTTCAGTCTCAGACAGAACGTTTTCTGGTTTTTCTCTCAGTCTCTGTATGGTTGCTCTAACTCAGCCTTACTTAGACAAATTGACAGTTATAAAAACAGATTTATTTCTCTCTCTCTCTCTGTCTTATCCCTTCCTTCCCATTATTCTCACTGTTCTTTGTCTTTGTCTGCAATCCTTGTCTGTCTGTCTGTGTATTACTGTCATTGTTCTGTTCTGTTTTTTGAAGTGTCAGCACTGCCTTGTGCACCACAGAACCCTTTATCCAATCTTTCTGAAATCTGGTAGGGATGATCCCTTGGTTAAGGGGTACAATCCGTCCAAATTTCATGAAAACTGGATGACAAATGAAGATGTTGCAGCTGGAAATCCATTTCCCTTTTAAACCAATGGGATGGGAACAACTAAAGTAACTAATATTAATAAAACAATAACTAAAACTAATGGAATTTCAATAACTAAAACAAAAACAAAAACTAATATGATTTTTTCTGCACACCTATATTCCTTTTATTTGTTTTAAATTTGCTGCTGTTTAACCTTGTACTCATTGTGAGAAAGTTCAAACATTTCCCTATTTACTCATGATTTTGTAAACTTATCTCATACCCCCCCTTAATTGCCTTTTCTCCAAGATAACCAGCCCTAATCTCCCGTTAAGTCTCTTCTCATAAAGAAGTCAATCTATCATTTCTATACGGCCTTGGCCTGACTTACCTGTGAGATCACCTCACTGTCCACGCTCTGGAGCAGCCTCTGCGGTCCACTGGGAGTGCCCTTCTCGAGGTACCCCATGTGGCCCGGGGTGGCACTATGAAGAGGCATTCTCAGTGGCTGCACCTAGGCTGCTGTACTCCCTCCTGGTGGAGGCCTGGGTGGCCCCACATCTCCCCTCCTTCCAACGTATGTGCAAAATCTGACTGTTGCGCCTGGCTTTTGTCAAGGGAGATGGAGTGTAGGGTGGGATGCGGGGAGGGGGTAGTTTTGGTTCTGTGTCTTCCTTTTTATTGTATTTTAAGGTTTTATTGATTTTATATGGTTTAATATTGTAAGCCGCCCCAGACTGCTTGGAGCAGGAGGGGTGGGTATTAAATGATTTTATAAAATAAAATAAAATAAAATAAATCAATCATCCTTATTGCCCTCCTCTGAACTTTTTCCAATTGTACATCTTCCTGAGATGGGGCGACCAAAACTTCACACAATATTCAATGTGGGTCGTACCAAAGATTTATACAGCAGCATTATATTTTCCCTTTTAGTTTCTATTCTTTTTGTAATAATGCCTAGCATTTGGATTGTCTTTTTGACTGCTACCTCACATTGAGCTGATGTCTTCAAGGAACTATCCATAATGGGGCTGAACCCAAGCCCTGTGGACTGGTGCATGGGAGCATGTGTGTGCACGCACACACAAACTATGCACAGAGCCTACAGTGCATGCACAAACCGCACAGTGGTGTGCACATGCATGTGCACAGCAGCACATGTGGGGCTTGGGATTAGCCCCACAGAGCCTAATATTCTTCTCCTGAATGGTTACACCCAGATCAGAACCTAGCCTTGTGTATGTAAAGTGAGGATTATTTTTTCCTGTGTGCATCACCTTGCATTTATCAACATCAAATTTCATTTGCCATTTTATTGCCATTCACCTAGTTGTGCAAGATCCCTCTTTAGTTCCTCACAATCTGCCTAGGTCTTAACTATCTTGAATAACTGAAGTCAGTGGCAAAATTCTCATTACTTTAACGGGTGAGGATTGAACCCATACTCACTTGGCACACCAACTGTCTTGCAGTGTATCTGTAGACGAAACTTGGGTTTGAGGTCCAATGGTACAAACCTGTGTTTGGTCTTAATTTTTTTCACCATTTATCCATGGAATTCTTTATATATTTTAAACTATGGGGATGGGAGAATCATTTATTTCTGAGCTGAGGCATTGCACGGCCCTGTTGGTGAGATATAAAACCTTTGAAAATGTGGAGTTATTAATGGAAGTGCTGACACAAGTGGGCCTGCAGGCTCCTCTCCAATAACTCAGAAACACCAAATATATTAAAGCTTTCTTCCTTTTATATAACGTTTGTATGTTCCAAACAGACATTTTTTCCCCCTTCAAACTTAAACTTTCTTCTATAATTTGTCATTTCATGTACTTGGCTATGAAGAAAGACCCAAACAAGTGCTGTTTGTCTCAGCTCTCTCCCACTTTCATCCAGTCAAAAGGTGTGACTCATAGTTTGATTTGAATAGAATCTCATCATCTGCGACACACGGAAAACAATTTCCACAGGGCTCTCTTCTCCTTGTCCCTTTCCTATTTACAGCCATTACCAAGAATGTGACAAACATCTTTCTTACTCTACAGCTGTCAAAGAACAAACTACTAGACAAAACAGATAATATTCAAAGGCTGGGGGGAAAAGAACTAAAGACATTATATTGGAAAGTTTTCAGAAAGTACTTGAAAAGCACTTCTCCCAATCTTTTTTATTCAGAGCAAACTTAGCCCTATACATAACTTTAGGCTCTCTTTCTTGTGTAAGACTCTGTACTCTATACAATCGATTTTAAAACATAAGTGCCTTCCGGAGTCAGACAAAGGGTCCTGTCTCTGACAATGGCCAGCTTTATTTGTTTCAGGGAACTGCACCCTAGATCATCATGGAGTTATCCACTTCCTGAGATTCACTCCTAGCCCCCGACAGTCAGAGGTTTAATCCCCCAATCCAGGGATGTAGCTGGGGGCGATGGTCCCAGTAAAAGAAGATGGAATGCCCTTTCCATCTTTCATCTATGGAGTTTATAAATAGTTTAATTGATTTTTATTTTATTTTTTCAAACTCGGGAAGTGTGGAATCATAGAGGGAACGAGAGCAGGGTTTATACATGTGTAGGTGTAGAAAACAGGGAACATGTTGCTGGTGGAGAGACGAGCTGGACAAGGGACTTCAGGTGGGGGAAGTGGGAATGGGAGCACACTGCGGGGGCAGAAGTGAGCAGGGGGCTGAGTTATAGAGGGTACTGGGCACTGGGGAACAAGTTATTGTGGGGTAAATCTTATGAGTTTTACAACCATTTTATAGCACTTTTATGGCAATTTCCATCGCTTCCCCAGCACATTTTTTGTCTCCACAGTTCCTGGAGTTGTACGTGGGGAACAGACAGGGCTTGGGACCAGTCTGTAGCAGCCCCATTCAACTCAAGAAAAATAACAGAAAATGGAGGAAACAGTACTTGCCAAGATTTCTGGTTTCAGGCCTACTCACCACAGGGACAGGGAGGTGGGTGGAATCACCCCTCTAGGCTGCTGCCAGCTCCTGGTGGCTTACATTCTGGGGCTCCCCTAACTCCACACACAGCAGAGGAGAGGAGGTATGGGGAAGAAATGGGGTGTCAGTGGAAGAAGGGGAAGCTGAACTGGGCCTGAGGGCTCCCCAAGGCTAAAGGAAGGCTAAATGGCCCTGATTCAGCAGCACCACCTTTCCCTATGATAGCTATCCTCCTGTCCCTGAGCAACTTGACAGAGAAAGAAGACTAACAAGGTAGTGGGCAGTCTAGCCATGGATAGGGGTGGGGACTGCATATCACATAGTGAGATCCTTTTCTTAAGACCCAAACTTTATTGGGACGACAGGGTTCACCTCTCTGAGATTGACGTCCAGATGTACCTGAGTGTTTTAAAGGAAAAGTCAGTGCAGCAGTGAGGTCAGAGTGAGGGTCATGGGAGTGAAACCAGCCAAGCATAAGCTGGTGGTTTCCTGTGGCAGGGGTCCAGTTAGGATGCTAAAGATATTAGTAGAAGATGATGGAAGAACCTTCCTTAAGAGATGGGGCCAAGGGGGGAAACCAAGAGCAGGGGCAGCCAGGTCCCCCCTCCCCCGGCCCAGAAGAGAAGGTTGAGCAATCTACCTGAGGACAGGGTGGTCATCGCCTGCTCTCCTGCTTCAGGTTGCTTCTCAAGCAGTTCGATGACTATAGTGAGAGAGGCCTAGCATAGCAACAGGGTGGTACTGAGGGGACATCAGGCCACTCTTTCTAATAGTTAAACAAGTTGCTTAAGGACCCTGAAGGTAATCCCCTCCTTTGACAATTATAATTTGAATAAAGAGTACAGCCTTTTAAAATCCATTCAAATGTGCTTGTCTTCTTCAGGGGGGTGGGGTGCTTGGGCAATATGTACAATGCTTATACTAAAGACTGACTGAGTTAATTCCCTGAGCAGAGTGACTGTATTATCCCAGAGATGTGCCACTTCGCTACCCACAGTAAAACAGTTCGCTGCTGAACAATAAACTACTGCTGCTTGGTAACTGGTCCTTGCCAGTGTGGATTGGCACCACTGATCTGGTTGGTTACCAGATAGCGGCAGATAATTGTTTCAGTTCCACTCTGGACCAGTGTAGGAAAATGTTAATGCTCTGGAGACAATGATGGAAATCTCTCAGCCCAGCCCCACCCAAGTTGGATATTACGCTCACAACACCGGACAGCTGTATCAAGCTGAAGGAAACCAACTAAAGGCAGTAGTCTGCACAGGGAAATTTAGGGTTTAAGCCAGGAAACATCTATATATAACAGTTCTGATCTAGGAACTCTAGCAATCAAATGCAATGAGAAGACTTATACTCTCCGCTGTCCCACTGGTTATTTATCTGTAATATGGTCAAAACCCAGTGCTCGACTTATTAAGAGGTGATTGTGCTGTGTGTGAGAGCAGTTGAGAAAGTCTCTTAAAATTCAAAACTGCATGTATAGTTTCTGCCTTCCAGAAACCTAGGTGTGCTTTTTTGTTCTTTTTCTTTTTATTAGGGGGGGGAGGGGAAATAGGTGGGCTGTATAATTAATTAGTTTTAAATCTTCCACCAACACAAATATCCTTAGGAATATAAAGCACATTAATAGTTCTCGTTTACTTAAGAAATGCATCTAGATCATTATCTCTGACATTCAGCAGTCAACAGTCAGCTGAAGATGTGTTTCATAATAGTTAAATGCTCAAATACACCAATTGTAGAAAAAGAAGACTTCATGAATTACTCATGAAGACTCATTTTACATTTTTCATTAGAAAAGCTGCCTATTCTCTGTGAAACAGAGAAATGCTGAAAAAAATGCCTTTTTATTTTGATAAACAATATAATTGCATTGTTTCATTTTGCTCCATTACTACAGGGAAGTATCAGTGTTTAACCCTTATATGCTGCTCTCCCAGCATGATTCCACTGAACGTAGCAAAAGGGTCAATCAATGCATTGCACAACGAAACTAGGTCCAGAGGACATTATTGTACAAATGACCCATTGATGAATGCTCTTTGCATATATCAAAATACCAGCATGGACGTAATTATTTAACAGTTCCAAACAAAGACTTTTTAATGTTGTTTTCCAGCCATGAATGTTACAGAAGCAAATGAATATTTATGAAGACAAATGGCGAACAAGTAGAAAAAGAAAATGGGCATTCTTTAGCACCGATATGCAATTTCACAATTCTCTTTGGGACACCAGATTATTTGCGGGCACACACTTCTTTTAGAAATCCCTTTTTAAATAACTAAACAGGACATGTTTGTACTGCAGGTTGCCTCAGTGCTGGATTTCTATAGAACAGACAAGCAGCCTGTCATGTTAATACCAGGCTTGTTCTGCTAAATTCTGGAGAAGCATACCTAGTTTTCATATTTAAAGGGAATATTTTGATTTAGAACAGGGCCAACTGTGAAAACACTCAAGGTCCACATGTTGGGGGACTATGCAGGGCCCACCAATACATAATGTCTATTCTATGAATTAGCTTGAGATGGCAATGTGAGCATGAGAGGCACTAGTGTAAAATATAGGTCCACAAATCCTCAAACAAAGGAACTCTAGCCTATAAAGACATTAGGGATGTGCGAATGAAGTTCGGCCGTTCGGTGTTCGGCCCGAACTCAGCCCGTTCAGATGGTTGAACCGAACACCCAAACCGAACGCCCGAAGCCCCAGACAGTTCGGTCGTGTTCGAATGAGTTGGCGGGAAAAACAGGGCTGGCAGGCCCACGTACTGGGGTGGGGTAGGGTGGGGTGGGCAGCTGAAGAGCAGACTTCCTGGCGCCAGGGGTGGAGAGGCTTGGACTAGCAGCTATCCAGCCCAATCACCATCCCTCTTTTCCTCAGACCACTGGCTTCACAGTCTGCGAATGGCCACGGGCTAGGCTGCATGGACCCAATGCGGCTTGTGGTAAGGCGGGTTCAGCAAGTAACAAAAGTCATTGCCCTCCCCCCTTCCAACTCCTTCTGAGCTAGCCACTGATCCTGTCAGCAGGCGTTTTCAGAAGTCTCCCTCTCCCAGCAGTTTGTGTACCTCCCAATCCATTGCCATCCTCCTATTGCACCCATTTCCACACATTTACCTCCATAGTTTCATTTATTTAGATTAAATAGATGTAGGTGTTATTTTTATTTTTTTACCACTCCCTGTGTTCTTTCTCCCTACCCTCCATTGAATCCTTCCCTCCTCCCTGTAGAGATTCCATCACTGATTCCCTTCCCCTGTTTTTGGATTTATTTAGAGTAGCATTAGATTAATTTAGGCTTCATTTCAGTTTTGTACCCCTCCCTGTGTTGTTTGTTGTGAACAGTCTGTGTCTCCCTACCCCACATCCCTCTGTGTGTGTGTGTGTAGTGATTCAGTTTTAATATTTTATAGTGTGTTTGTAGGACTAGGCCTTTGTAGATATAATATTCCACTTAGTTCCATAGGTTTTAGAATAGTTAATAGCAGTTAGAGTTAGTGTAGTAGATATATATTATATTCAAATTCTGAATAAATAAATAACAAAATATAAAATCTTTGTGTGCATTATTTGGTGGGAGAAATGGAGAAGGGAAGCAGGAGAGGCCCGTCTGCTGCCTGTAAGGCAGGTAATAGGGCACATGGCAGAGGTGGCAGGGGCCGTGCCAGTGGAGTGGCAGGCATCAGCAGCAGCCCGAGCCCATCACCATGCCCCAAACTGCGCGGGCCTGATTTTGGCAGTCGAGCTTCAGAGGCTCCCAGCAGTGGCACTAGCCGGGTGTGGTTCGGCAGTACCTCCTACCAGCATCCTCCACTGCCATGCAGGAAGGCCTGCAGTAGAGGAGGCTGTGGCTGGCTCTGCTGCAGCTGCAGGAGCAGGTGCTTCGGTGTTAGATATTCTTCAAGGACCACCAATGTCCCCAATTGTTGAGGTGATCCCCAGCAGTCCAGGGTTTGTGAATCCCACCCTGGCTGCTAAAGGCTGGGCCTGATCCCCGGACAATGGCAGCAGGGAGAGCAGCAGCAGCAGCTATAGGGAGCACAGGGAGAGTGGCAGCAGTATGGTGGGCAGTCCATCAGACTCAGGGTCCCAGTACTCCCTTTCACGGGACATCACTCATATTGGGGACAGCGAGGCAGACACTAGTCCTGTGGAGGAGATATCTGCTGCTGAGGTGATGGCTCCTCCGAGAGCTCCTCCGAGAGCTGTGTCACCACCATGTTCTGCCCCTCCCAGCAGCACTGTCAGCGGTGCATCACCCAGTGTGGGCCAGAAAGCAGGAGGGGGCAAAACATTCTCCATCTGGGCACATTTTAAGTTGATGCGGGCGAATGATCCCAGGGAGGTGCAGTGCACTTTGATCCAGAAGTTGGTGAAGCATGGGCAGCTGCTCACCAACCTTGGTACAACTGCCATGGTGCGGCACCTGAATGGATGCCACAGCGCTGTGCTGCTAAGCGGGCAGGCAGGGGCAGTGGATGCCAGTGGGTTCCCGACTGCAGCGGCCAGTCGTCCACCTCCATCAGTGGGCAAGCGTCCTGCTCGAACAGCTGCCTGGTATCGCTGCTAGGGGGCAGCAGCAGCAGCAGCGTCAGTGCACCATGGAGAAGTGGGGGTGGGGGCAGCTGCCAAGTCCATCGGCAGCTGCAGGACGTGGAGGGCTGCATGGCTTTCAACTGAAAGCCACGTGCCTGTTGGGAGAAATGATCGTGCTGGATGGGCAGCCCTTCTCGGTGGTCGGGGACATGGGGTTTAGGTGCCTGATTGGCTTCCTGGCCCCCCAGTTTAAGCTGCCCTCATGCACTACCCTGAGTCGGCAGGTGGTGCTAGCCCTGTACCGGGCTTTAAAGGAGTGGGTGATGGAGCAGCTGGCAAGGGCTGGGGGTGCCACCGTCCACTTCACCACCGACCTGTAGTCGAGTAGGAATGTGCAGCATGCCTACCTGACAGTGATGGCTCACTGGTGGCAGGACCCAGAAGCAGTGTTTGGCAGTGACAGGAGGGATCATGAAGCAGGATATAGGTGGACCGTGCTTCAAGCAGAAGTAATGGACAGCCCCCACACCTCTCGGAACAGAGAGTCAGCCCTGACTGCCATGGTGAGGGAGTGGGTCACACCAGCCGTGCCCTTCACCAAGGGGTGTGCGGTGACGCACAACATGGCCAATATACTGAGGGCAGTCTGTGAGGGGGTTTCACCAGAATCCCTTGCACCACACACCCCCTTCACCTGGTGGTCAGGGATGCTCTGGGCTTGAGGGAGAAGGAGATTGGGACAGGCACCCTTAGCTCCCAGATTGAGGGGGGAGGAAGCTGGCCAGTTTCTTTTACCAGAGTGTGAAGGGCACTCCTCTGGGTGAAGCAGGCCGAGCACGGCTCCCCAGTGCACCACTTGATGCAGAATGTGTCCACCCGGTGGAATTCGACCTTCCTGATGCTCGAGCGGCCACCATCAGCCAAGTGACTCCTATGGTCCAGAGTCTCCTCAGGGGGCTGGAGGAGATTCTCCAGGGGTGGGATTGTGGTCCTCAGGGTAGGAAGCTGCCAGATAAGGTGGATCACCTGGTGCAGCAGCTGAAGGCAGGGCTGAAGGCGTGATTTTATGAGATCCTGCAGTGGGTTGAATACGTGTTGGCAACCACGCTGGACCCCAGGGTCAAGGGCAGCGTGGCATGCCAGACAGCACTCTATGGCCACTGGAAGGGTGAGCTGGTGGAGAGGGTCTGGCAGGCAGAGAGGAGTGTGCCCCTGGGGATGGTGGGAGTAGGAGCAGCCACCCCTTTCAGCCAGAGAGGTCTATCCCTGCCCCCAGCCCTAGCAGTAGCATCACCAGCAGCAGGCTGAGCAGCATAAGCACCCCTATTGTGAACAGCAGCAGCTCGTATGTGCAGGGCACTCTGGTAAGCATGGGCTCATGCAGAGCAGGGCAGGCAGCGTGGCTAAGGGCAGTGGTGGAGGTGGTGCCCAAGGACAGTTACGTGAGGGAGTACGACAGTGCCTCAGCAGCAGTGGAGAGCTACCTGGAGAAGGAGCCGTGCATAGAACCCAGAAGTGATCCCTTGGCCTACTGGGCTGGCAAGACCAACGTGTGGTCGGCTCTGTCAAAAGTGGCCACGGGTCTCTTGTCCTGCCCACCAACCAGCGTACCCAGCGAGTGGGAGTTCTCCATGGCGGGGGACATTTGCTCTCCGCACCACCTGAGACTGGGGGGACAAGTTGGTGGAGCAGTTGTTGTTCATCAAGGTGAACCTTCCACTGCTGGGATTCCCCGAGCTGCCCCTGGACATGGATTGATGGTGCAGTGGCACATACCATCCCATGCCAGGGACAGTCTTGGGATGGGTCTCCTCCTCAATCTGGGCTGCTGCTGCTGAGGTGCTGTTCCTCCCTCACAATGCCCGGAGCCCACCCTGCCTCTCTCTCTCTCTGACTAGAGGCCTTGGCCGGCCTATCTGACTGACCTCATGATGCAGGGTGGCATTGGGAAGTTGTAAGCTTGCCAGCCAGCTTCTAGCTAGACGATCTCGGCCCACCTATCTGACTAGCGCTCTCTCTCTCGCACTGCACAGTCTTTGCCAGCCTATCTGAATGCCCTGCCAAGGTCCCAGTCTGCCTTCCCTACTGCCTCTCATGCCTCGCTGCCTGTCTGCCCACCTGCCCAGGTTGCCAAGATCAAAGCCTGCCTCAGTCTGCCTTCTGCTCATGACACGCTGCCTGTCTGCCCACCCGCATGCCCAGGTGGCCAAGATCAAACCCTGCCTCAGCAAGCTTTCTGATGCTCATGCTACACACTGCTTGTCTGCCTGCCCGCCCGCCCAGGTGGCCAAGATCAAAGCTTGCTTCAGTCTGCCTTCCCATGCTCATGCTCATGCTATGCTGCCTGTCTGCCCGTCCACCCACCCCGGGTGGCCTAGATCAAAGCCTGCCTCAGTCTGCCTTATGCTCATGCCATGCTGCCTGTCTGCCCACCTTGTGGGCAAAGCTGAAGCCCTGCCCTGGCCTGCCTGCCCTGGCAACCCTGAGTGATGTACCCCACTGACCTGGTAATCCTGCTGCTGCTGTCTCCTGTCCATGGGTTATCTGCCCTGGCAAATCAAATTGTTTCCACACAATCCTGCTGCAACCATCTGCTGCTGTATGGAAGCTCTTCCCTAGAAAATCCTACCATCCTGGCTTCATGGGTGCTTCGCACAGGCAAATCCTGCTGCTACTGTCTCTGCTGTCCCACGGGTTCTGTGCCCAGGCAATCCAATGTCTGCTGCTGCTGCCAATGCCGCCTCTGCTGTCTGTAGCACAGGTTCTGTGCGTGGGCAATCCAATGTCTGCTGCTGCTGTCAATGCCACCTCTGCTGTCTGTGGCACAGGTTCTGTGCCCGGGCAATCCAATGTCCTCTGCTGCTGTCACTGCCAACTGTGCTGTCTGTGCTATGGGTTCTGTGCCTAGGTAATCCAATGTCTGCTGCTGCCAATGCTGCCTCTGCTGTCAAATCAAATCAAATAGTTTATTGTTAAAGCCATAAGCCATAACAAAATACAAATACAAAAATACAAAATCAACAACAAGCCTCTGCTGTCTGTGCCACAAGCTCTGTACCCCATCAACCCAATGTCTGCTTCTACTGCCTCTGCTGTGCCATGGGTACTTTCCCGGCAATCCAATGTCTGCTACTGGGTGGCCACGCAAATCACCACTGGGCAAGGCGTAACCAATTGGCAGAATACTTTGTTCAGATCCTGAGAGTAGGATGCAAGCCTGCAACGCCTGTCCAAATGGGGGTGCCATCCACTGAGCCCTGGCTGGGCCTCTGCTCCACCGATGCCAGCCAGCCTGCAACGCCCGGACAAGCAGGGGTGCCAGCAGCAGTTACTGTGCCCTGGCAATCCAATGTCTGCTGCTGCTGCTGGTACTACACATCAGCCATTTGCTCCTCCCTCTTGTAGATGGGCATAGCTCGGATGAGTGCTCCGGTGAGTGGGGTGTCCATGAGATTCACCACAGGGGAAGGCTTGCCCAATTTGCAATAGAGCTTCTTGAGCTCAGTCAAGTACGATGCCAGCCAAGCTGCAGCACCCAGTCAAGCAGCGGTGCCAGTCACTCAAGCCCTGGCCAGGCCTGTGCCACTGCTCCACCAATGCCAATGCCAACCAACGCTTGGCCAAGCAGGGGTGCCAGCCACTCCAGCCCCAGGACCCACCATCAGGGTTCTCGGGCCATCATTCCGCTCATGGGAAGCCGTCTTTCCACTTGTTTGCAAATATCCCACATTCAGGAGAGCCAACCTGCAATGCTCAGCCAATCTTGGGTGCCAGCCACTCCAACCCCAGCACCCACCGCCAGGGTTCTGGAGCCATCATTCCACTCACAGGGAGCCGTCATTCCACTTGTTTGCAAATTTCCCACAATGAGGCCAGCCAGCCTGATACACCTGGTCAAACAGGGCTGCCAGCTACTGAGCCTCTGCTGCTGCTCCACCAATGCCAGCCAGCCTGCAACACATGGCTGAGCAGGGGTGCCGGCCACTCCAGCCCCAGGACCCACCATCAGGGTTCTGGGGCCTACGTTCCAGGCAGGAAGGGCTGTCATTTCTCTTCATTGTTTGCAAATGTCCCACATTCAGGTGAGCCAGCCTGCAATGTCTGGCTGAGTAGGGGTGCCAGCCACCGAGCCCTGGCCGGGCCTCTGATGCTGCTCTACCAATGCCATTCAGTGTGTAACGTCCGGCCAAGTAAGGGTGCCAGTCGCAGTTACTGTGCCAGGGCAATCCAGTCTCTGCTGTTGCTGCTGGTACTGCGCATCAGTCATTTGCTCCTCAGTCTTGTAGATGGGCATAGCTCAGATGAGTGTGCCGGCGGGCAGGGGCTGGGTGTCCATGAGATTCACCACTGGACAAACTTACCCAAATTGCAATAGAACATCTTGAGTTCAGTTGAGTAGGATGCCAGCGTGCAATGCCTGGCTAAGTAGGGGTGCCAGCCACTCCAGTTCCAGGACCCACCATTGGGGTTCTGGGGCCACCATTCTGCTCATGTAAAGCCATCAGAGGCTGGTCGTGTGGGCTGGCCTGGCCCCTACCCTACCCTATTCAGCCCAGCTGCCAGTGGCATCTCCAGGGGATTCCACCTACCTGCAGTGCTGTGATCCATCCTGCGGCCGCTGACGGGGGACCCACTGCTGTTGCTGTCTGGCTGTTCCATCGCTCCCCCGGGGACCTGTGGGGGAGAACAGCATTGTGAGGTTGGGGGGAAGGGAGAAGTGCAGAGGCGGGTTGTGTGGGCTGGGCTGGCCCCTCCCCTACCCAGAAGCAGCTAGGGCTATTTAGCCCAGCTGCCAGCAGCGTTGCCAGGGGACTACCTGCAGTGCTGTGAGCCATCCTGCGGCTGCTGACAGGGACCCGCTCCTGCTGCTGCTGTTACTGTCTGGCTGTCCTGCTGATCCATCGCTCCCCCAGGGACCTGTGGGGGGGGAGAACAGCATTGTGAGCTTGGGAGGCGGGGAGAAGCACAGAGGCAGGTCATGTGGGCTGGGCTGGCCCCTCCCCTACCCAGAAGCAGTTGGGGCCATTTAGCCCAGCTGCCAGTGGCATTGCCGCAGGCCACGGGCCAAAGGGTCTCAGCCAAAGGACACGGCACTTAGGGGCACTTTGGGGCCACAGGGGACTCTGGGGTTTTGGTGGGTAGGGGTCCTTTAATTTAGGGCTAGGGAGGAAGGGTGGGGGTGTAGGAGGGGTGGTCAGAGGGGGGGGGAGTATCCCAGTGACTAACCCTGGTGGCAGCAGGGGGAG
>QEPC01000820.1:1263483-1279064 GCA_003113815.1 Sphenodon punctatus | reverse complement strand
GCATCAAGGAACAGCCAGCCACTCCAGCCCCAGGACCCACCATGAGGGTTCTGGGGCCTACATTCCAGGCAGGGAGGGCTATTATTCCACTTCATCCAGAAGCTGCCACTCCTGTCCCAGGATCAACCGTCAGGGTTCTGGGGCTGTCATTCCGCTCACGGGGAGCTGTCATTCCACTGCATTCAGACACTCCAGCCCCAGGACTCACCTTCAGGGTATTGGGGCCTACATTCCAGGCAGGGAGGGCTGTCGTTCCACTTCATCCAGAAACAGACACTCCTCTCCCAGGACCCACTGTCAGGGTTCTGGACCCGTCATTCCGCTCACGGAGAGCTGTCATTCCACCGCATCAAGAAACACAGCCACTCCAGCCCCAGGACCCACCCTCAGGGTACTGGGGCCTATGTTCCAGGCAGGGAGGACTGTCATTCCACTCCATCCCCAGGATCCACCATCAGGGTTCTGGGGTCTACATTCCAGGCAGGGAGAGCTGTAGTTCCCCCTTATCCAGAGGCAATATGGCTGCTGCTGCTGCTCAGCTTGCTGCTGGTGCTGCTACTGCTAGGACTTGGGACAGGGATAGACCCTGCTGGCTGAAAGGGGTGGCTTCTTCCACTCCCACCATCCCTAGGGGTGTCCGGCTCCTGCTGTGCACTCTCCAGAGCCCTCTCTGCCTTCCAGACCCCCTCCACCAGTTCACCCTTCCAGTGCACTGTCTGGCATGCCATGCTGCCCTTGACCCTGGGGTCCAGCATGGTTGCCAACACATATTCCTCTTGCTGCAGAAGCTCATCAAACCACGCCTTCAGTCCTGCCTTGAGCTGCCACACCAGGGAAACTGCCTCAGTCGCCAGCTTCTTGCCTTGAGGCCACAATTCTGCCCCTGGAGAAACTCCTCCAGCCTTCTGAGATGACTCTGGACCAGAGGGGTCACCTGGCTGATGGTGGCTGTGGAGGAACTGATGGTCTCTGTCATGGCTAGGAACAGTCTCAGAACAAAGACTAAGTGAGTCAGGATCTCCCATTCTGCCCCATCATACCCTGGAGGTGCCCCCCTGTCTATCACCACTTGAACCTGGTGCAAGGCTTGGGAAGCCGCTTGAGCATCAGGAACATGGAATTCCATCTGGTGGACACATCCTCCACCAGCTGGTGCACTGGGGAGCCTTGTTCAGCCTGCTTCACCTGGAGGAGGTCGCTGTCCTTTACACTCCTGTTAAAGAAACTGGCCAGCTTCCTCCCCCACTCAATCAGGGAGCTAAGGGTGCCTACCCAAATCCCCTTCTCCCCCAAGCCCAGAGTGTCCCTAACCACCAGGTGAAGTGTGTGAGCAGTGCAAGGGATGCTGGTGAATCCCTTGTGGACTACCCTCAATAAATTGGCCGCATTGTGCATCACCACGCACCACTTGGTGAAGGGCGAACCTGGCGTGACCCACTCCCTCACCATGGTGGTCAGGGCTGACTTGATGTTTCAAGCTGTGTAGGGGCTGTCCATTACTTCTGCTTGAGGCAGGGCCCACCTATACCCTGCTTCAGGACCCCTCCTGCCACTCCCAAATGCTGCCTTCGGGGCCTGCCGCCAGTTTGCTGTCTCTGCCAGGTAGGCGTGCAGCATGTTCCTGGTTGACCACAGTTCTGTGGTGAAGTGGATGGTGGCACCCCCAGCCCCTGCCAGCTGCTCCCTCACCCACTCCTCTAAAGTCCGGTACAAGGCTGGCACCACCTGCCAACTCAGGGTGATGCACGAGGGCCCCTTAAACAGGGGGGTCAGGAACCCAATCAGGCGCCTAAACCCCATGTCCCCAGCCATCGAGAAGGGCTGCCCATTGAGCATAATCATTCCCCACAACATGCTCGTGGCTTTCAGTTGAAAGCCACACTGCCCTCCATGTCCTGCAGCTGCCGATGGACTTGGCAGCTGCCCCCACCCCCGCTCCTCCATGGTACACTGACACTTCTGGGCCTCAACTGGCTGTTGCTGCAGCACCATGGACAGCGCTGATGGGATGGGCAGAACATGGTGGCGAAACAACTTTCAGAGGTCGGCCCTGTCCAACGTGGCCAAGGGTCTGTTATCCTGCGCACCAAATGTCCCCAGCGAGTGGCTCTTCTCTATGGCGGGGGATATTTGCTCTCTGCACCGCCTGAGACATGGATTGATGGTGCAGTGGCACATGCCATTCCATGACAGGGGCATTCTTGGGACAGGGCTCCTCCTCAATCTGGGCTGCTGTTGCTGAGGTGCTGTCCCTTCCTCCCAATGCCTGGCTCTCACCATGGTGCCCTGACTCTCTCTCTCTCTCTCTGACAAGATGACCTTGGCCGGCCTATCTGATTGACCTCATGATGCCGGGTGGCATTGGGAAGCTGTAAGCCTGCCAGCCGGCCTCTAGCTAAACGATCTCGGCCCGCCTATCTGACTGGTTCTCTCTCACTGCACACTCTTCGCCAGCCTATCTGAGTGCCCTTCCAAGGTCCCAGCCTGCCTTCCCTACTGCCTCTTATGCCACGCTGCCTGTCTGCCCGCCCAGGTTGCCAAGATCAAACCCTGCCTCAGCCTGCCTTACGCTGCTCATGCCACGCTGCCTGTCTGCTGCTGCCACCGCAGCTGCCTCTGCTGTACCATGAGTTCTGCTACCAGGCAGTCCAATGTCTGGCGCTGCTCCACCAATGCCTGGCAGCCTGAAATGCACAGCCAAGTAGGGGTGCCAGGCCAGTCACCAAGCCCCAAGCCTTCGCAGCCTCTGCTGCTGCTACTGGGTCACTGACGGCCAGCCCATGCATCACGGGCACCCCCATGGGTCAAGCGCCAAGCCTGCCTGCCCGGGTAACCTGGGGTGCCAAGTGCGAAGCCTTCCTAGTCTCTGCTGCTTCTCCTGGGTCTCCAACAGCCAGCCCTGTTGCCATGGGCACCCCCAGGGGTGAAGTGCTGAGCCTGCCTTCCCGGGTAACCTGGGGTGCCAAGCACCAACCCCTCCAGGTTTCTGATGCTTCTGGTTCTCTGACAGTCTTCCATGCTGCCACGAGCCCCCCTGGGGGTCCCAAGCCTCCTAGCGGCGCCAAACTCCGCTGAATGTTCGGGGGGGTTAGAACTCCACTGGACCGAATCCCCGAATCCGAACTAAGGTTTTAGTCTGAACAGCCGAACAGCTGAACTCTGTCCTGTTTGCACACCCCTAAAAGGCATTGTGACAATTCAGGAGGATGTCCTCAACACATGATGCAAAAATAACAGCATATGCATAACACAGAGACTTGCAATGCAGGGAGCCCCACCCCTGAGATGTTAGGATTTTATGCTTACCTTAACCTCAATAATTAATTAAAGTAACATTTGAGTCAGTATATGCCCAAACGTTTACGTCAGAAGGGAGTCTATCTGAGCATTTCTCACAAGACCAAGGCCTCAATTTCCCTAGATGTTATTTTAACCTCATGTGTTGAGGGCAACCCCTTGAATCTGTCTTGGAATCTGATACCAAACAGTGGCAATGCTTTATCTTCATCTACAGCATTGAGCATAGCTTTCCATTGGCGACAACTTACACGTGTTTTTTCTCTCTCACACACACACACGTTCATTTCAGACATGACGGGCCTTTCGGCCAGCCACGCTGAATCCTGGACCAGGATCCGTCTTGGATCCCGGTCCGTGATCCGTCCGTCCGTCCTTTAGATGTGCCAGCCTGATCTCTGACGGGGATAGGGGAGGGAGTGGGACTGTGCAGCGCGATGTGACGTGCGGCTGCTCGGCCCTGCCCCCCACGCTACACCAGTCACCTACCCTTGATCCCGTACTGCGTTCTGGGCCATGGTCAGGACTGGGGAAAGGCAACAGACGTTACCGTCGCTCCGTTCCTGATCGTGGTCCAGCTAACCACGATTCTGGAGGTGAAGCTGGCCTCACCTCCAGAATCATGGTTAGCTTTGAACCCTGCCAGGAATTCACCATGGTGAACATCTGGCGGGGCTCAGACGTTCGTGCGATCACAGTCACCACACCAAATCCACTGTGATTCAGTGTGGTTGAATGTGATCACGTAACGTCTGAAATTACCCACACCCACACCTGGCCAAATAAGAAAGTCTTCCATTGCCTCTTGTAAGATGCTCAGGCTAGGATTTTGGTAGTGCACCTCCAAGGGTAGTGAGTTTCCAAGCTGTGCAGTAGCTCCTGGGAACACCTCTCTTCCCATTCTTACCATGTGGATTATTTGCAAAGATTTATTTATTTAATGCATTTACAAGTCGCCCTATATGCCTACAGCATCCCGGAGCGACATACAAGTAAAAACATTCATAATTTTTTTTTAAAAAAATCAACAATTTAAAAACATCACAGGGGTAGGAGAATAAATAATAATAAAATAAAAATAAGGGCAGGGAAGAGCTAAAAAAACCTATCCCATCTGCCACCACCACCCCAAAGGTATTCCCAGCGGAAATGAGAGGCCATGAGGAGAGGAGACATAATGGGGGATATGCAATTAGGGAATATCAAGGAACTGAAATGGATTAAGGTTAAGCACAAAGACAATGCTACTGGAGAGGAATTTCTATTGCTGAAGGGTGAGTATTAAGAACATAAGAAGTGCGATACTGGGTCAGACCAATGGTCCCCCTAGCCCAGCATCCTGTCTCTGACAGTGGTCAATCACGGTGTCTTGGAAGAAGCACCCAATAGGTCACAGTGGAGGATCCATTCCCTGTTGTTTTCCCGCAGCTCCCGTCATGTCCCCTGATCCTGTCTGGCTAAAAGCTGCTAATGGACCTATCTTCCATAAACTTGTCCAAACCTCTTTTAAACTCAGCTATAGTACTAGCCCTTACCACAGCCTCTGGCTGTAGATTCCACAACCCAATTATAAGTTGAGTGGAAAAATATTTTCTTTCATTTGCTTTAAACTTGCCACCCATGAGTTTCATGGCATGCCCCTAGTTCTAGTACTAGCTGAGAGGGTAAATAACTGCTCCTTGTTTATTAGTTCCACACCACTCATGATTTTATAGACCTCTATCATATCTCCTTTCAGTCATCTCTTCTCCAAGCTCAAGAGTTCCAACCTACCAAGCCTTTCCTCATACGGGAGCCCTTCCATGCCCTTGATCATTTTTGTTGCCCTCTCTGTACCTTTTCTAGTTCGGCTATGACTTTTTTGAGATGGGGGCGACTAGAACTGCACATAATATTCGAGATGCGGTCGCACCATTGATTTGTATAGAGGCATTATGACATCCTCAGTTTTATTCTCTATCGCCTTCTGAATAATTCCTACCACTGTTTGCTTTCTTGACTGCTTCTGGTGCACTGCGCTGTGGATTTCATTGTATTGTCCACAACCACCCCCAGATCCTTTTCCTGAATGGTAACTTCTAGATTTAGTGCCCAGCATTGTGTACACATAGTTTGGATTATTTCCCCCTATGTGCATCACTTTGCACTTGGCCACATTAAATCTCTTTGCCATTTAAATGCCTAGGCACCCAGGGTCATAAGATCCTGTTGCAGTTCCTCACGGTCTGCTCGTGTTTTAACTACCTTGAACAACTTGGTGTTGTCTGCAGATTTGATCACCTCACTCTTAACACCCTTTTCCAAATTATTAATGAGTACATTAAACAGCACCGGTCCTAATACAGATCCCTGAGGCACACCACTTTTTACATCTCTCCATTGTGAAAACTGACCATTTAGTCCAACCCTTTGCTTTCTATCTTTTAACCAGTTTCTGATCCATACTAACACACTACCTCCTATCCCATGACTTTTTCATTTTCTCAAGAGTCTCTCATGAGGGACCTTATCAAATGCTTTCTGGAAATCCAGGTACACTCTCTACTGGGTCTCCCTTGTCCACATCCTTATTTACACCCTCAAAGAATTCCAAAAGGTTAGTGAGACATGACTTACCTTTACTAAATCCATGTTGACTCTGACCCATTAAGCCATGCTTGTCAACATGCCCTTAATTATGGTTTCCACCATTTCCCCCAGCACAGACGTCAAGTTTACTGGTCTGTAGTTTCCAGGATCGCCTCGGATCCCTTTTCAAATATCGGGGTTATATTTGGCACCCTCCAGTCCTCGGGTAAAGTGGCAGATTTTAGTGACAGGTTACAAATTACTAACAGTAGGTCTGCGATTTCATATTTGAGTTCCTTCAGAACTCTGAAGCGAATGCCATCTGGCCCTGGTGACTTGTTAGTATTCAGTTTGTCAATTTGTCTTAGAACATCCTCCAAAGTCACATTGATTTGTAACAGCTCTTCCAATTCCTCGCCCACAAAGCAAGGATCCAGCATGGGTACCTCCCCAAAATCCTCCGCAATGAAGACCGACGCAAAGAACTCATTCAGCTTCTCTGCAACGTCCTTATCCTTCCTGAACTAATGGTCCAACTGACTCCCTAGCAGACTTCTTGCTTCTGATGTATTTGAAAAAAGTTTTTGTTGCTTGTTTTTGCCTCTTTAGCAAGCCTCCCTTCAAAATCTCTCTTGGCCTGCCTTATTAACACTTTACATTTACGTTGCCAGTGTTTATGCTCCTGCGTATTATTTTCATTGGGACTAGCCTTCTATTTCTTAAAGGATGCCTTTGGGGCTCTAATAGCCTCCTTCATCTCCCCATTTAGCCATAGTGGAAGGCTTTTGGTCTTCCTGCTTCCTTTTTTAACTTGTGGGATGCACTTAACCTGGGTTTCCAGAAGGGCGCTTTTAAACAGCCTCCACGCCTCTTGCAAACTTGTAGCTCTTGCAACTGTGCTTTTTAGTTTCCTTTTAACTAGTTTCCTCATTTTGTCATAGTCTCCCTTTTTAAAGTTAAATGCTACTGTTTTGATTTTTCAATCCAGTAATTTCCCTCCCAAGCACAATTCCCCAATCGGGATCTTAGTCACCCCCACACCACAAATTAGAAGTTTTTAATTGGGTACAACACTATTTTATTATCCTGCTCACACAATCAGGTACAGCATGAACCCAATGCAACAGTTCTTAGATAGATCCTAGCCTGGCCTGCCTAGCACATAAAATATGTTTCTTACGTGTCCTGCAGATCACAGTGGCGAGCGTTGGTTTGGAGAGGTTGATACAGGTGGGGGCCCGGGGGTCCGTACCCGGGAAAGGTGCCCCTTGTTGAGTTGCAGAACTCCCTATGGAGGAGCTCCAGAAAGGGTCATCAGCCCACGGACACCAAGTTAGATGCCAAGCGCTGAGACAAGGACCTGGAGTATTGCTTGGCTTTTTATACTGTTCTGGGTGGGGACATGTTGTCAAAATACTGAGTGCAGGGTTCGACTGACCTTTCAGGCAGGAGGTGTATCAGCATATTTGGGAACAAAGCCTTTTGTAATCTTTTGATGGTTTGGGGCTTACCCAGTTGATATGCTTATTTATTTTCCCCCAATCTATTTCCAGAGCATTCAGACCCCAACCCTCCAGTCCGGGCCAAACCTTCTGTAATTTAGATTGGGGTATTACTCATGCCCCTCCTGGCATCTCCAAGGCTACTTTTCTCGTTGACACCCAGTCACTCTGCATCAAAGTACTAAAAAGGCCCCTTTGTCTGGTTAGGTGTTGCCGCCTATCTCCTGTTTTGCAGTACTTATAGCTTTGTTTATAGCAACATTCCTTTCTCCTCTCCTTTGTGCATGGCTCTCAACTTCGTATCACTGTGACCTGAGGATTTTGGTTTGAGGTTTAGCTGGCTAGTAGGTTCTTTAGCTTGTACCCATCATGCTCTATAATATGAACCAGTGTTTTTCCCACTTGGGCTAACATATATTCAATACTATTTATATTTAATCTACTAATGCTACAAACAGGTGTTATATAGTTCCTAAAGTCATCTAAACGCAGGTTTACAATCATGTGATATGGGGAGAATACAATAAAAATGCAGCACAAGTCAGTGTACACAGTTACTAAGATAAAAACAGGTTTACATGGCCAGGTGAGATTACAATAAAAATGCAACACTACTGCTGTACTTTTGTTTGTCTTTCTCATTCCAGAAATTACGTCAAATGGGATCATATTATGATCGCTATTGCCTAGTGACTCCACCACAGTTACTCCTCACACCAGATCCTGCGTGCCACTTAGGACTAGATCTAGAATAGGTCATCCTCTCCTTGGTTCCAGAACCAGCTGTTCTAGGAAGCAGTCATTTACGACAGCCGGAAATTTGACCTCCACGTCCCAAAAGTACTGCTGTAAGGATGGCAGGTGATACTGTGCAGTAAACACCTGAGCTAATTAAGCCTGGCTTCCTACAAAAGGGATCATGTGTGTCTCCCTCTATGTGTACCCATTGTAATAAAAACATTCCTACTTTCCTTTGGGTCTTCTTATCATCTTTGAAATTTGGCCTGTTGTATCAAATGTTACTAATGGGGAACACACGTGCACGCACAGACAGCTACATACATGGTGATCATATAAGCTTTACCTCAATAGGATGCCAGGCTAAAATGCCATCTTGATGTGATGGAAATGGTACTGGTTGGAAAATAAAAACATGAAAGGTGAGAGTACCCACAAGGGCCTAATTCAATCATATCTACATCTATCACTGAGATGGGGTCAACTAATAATTACCTACTATGTGCATGTCTTGATTTCTGTCTCAGCTAATTCACTCCAGAAGTCATTCTTGATAACACATCATGCAAATATATATTCATTAGGAAGCACAAATTTGTTTTGCTTATCATCATATCAACCTGCATAGCATAAGGAAGTCCAGCTGCAAGGAACTATGAGAAAAAAGAAAGACAGAGACAACAGCCTCTGCTTGGTGATTGGATTACATTTGGATCAGGAAGTTGGCATGATTAAAAAAATGACTGTGAATAAAAAAAGTGAGAGGAGTAAGGTAAACTGGATCATAGAGTAAGACAGATAAACTAAAACTAATGTATCTAATCCAAACTAAGGCTGAAACTAATATGCATTTGGCATAGACTGCCCCCTCATACACCTCCAAACCTTCAGTTTTAGGGCCAGTCCAAAGTGTTTTGCTCAGATGACAAAACAACTTGGGTGCCAATACACCCATGCCCTTCCCTCAGCAGCTTGCAAAGTGGATGTGCTTCCAGTGCTAGCACCATTATTGAAAAGGGTTAAGTATGCTCAGAAAAGGCCAAGTAGGTCCTTCCTCAACATGCCCAGTTTTTGTTTTTTGTTTTACTTTCAAACTTACAAGGCAGGAAGAGAACGCGCATCGCGCAGTACTCCTCCAGAAAGTAAGGGGTACACACCTCTGAAAGTATTTCCTCTCTGGCCAACAGGGGCCAGGGAAGGGGGAGCAGGGACCTAGCCTCTGGCCCGATTACCTGCCTTCTGGTACCCTTCCCTGCACTTGGCAAAGGTTTGGCTGAGTTTCAAAGTTCCGAGACCCTTCCTTAGAACTTCAGAACTCCAAAAATTGAGGCTGAATGCACTGGTCCTCAGAGTTTCCTGAAGAAAACCAAGGACTGAGTTTCAGCACTACTATGGTTCCATGAGACCCCTCATTTCACCTCCAAGTGTCGCCCGTTCTGGACATGGGGTCTATGCTTTCTGAGGAGTGAGCTGGCCCTGAGAGTTTGTCAAATTTCTCCACAACTGAAAAAAAAGGATAATAAACAAAGTGTTAGACCATATTAATTGTTGTTAATTGGAAGTTGTCGACACCCACCCACCCCCCAAAAGAGACACGACACACAAGAAGTGGGTTTAAATGGCCGCACTCTTTATTCAAATTATAACTTAGGTTTGAATTGGAATGGTGGGGGCAATCATGCATGTGAATTGGGTCCAGCAACCCTAATAAACACAAACGAAACTTAGGGATTGGCCCGATATACCATCAGGTACCAACCACTAATAACTGCATAACGTCTCCCCCTCCCCACTAAAAGGCTATTGGGAGGGGGACAAGGCCCCTTTTGGAGCCGGGGGAAGGAGGGTCATGCCCTTGGGCCAGGGACAGTACTTGTCCCTAAGGCCCTCGTGGTCACTTCTCCCAGGGGTTTGACTCAGCCGCTTACCATACTCTGCAATTGAGGCTGTAGTCACCCCCCCACCTCTTATGGAGATGGTCCATTATAACTTATAATCTACCTAACTCTGGTGCTGGACCTCTGCCACTAAGGGGCCATCAGCTCCTTGCTGGATGGACCCAATCCCCACCTAAATTCCCCCAACCAAAACTTCCCACACTTTTCCTTCACTGCTGTGAGGTACCATTCATTCCCCATTGGGGACAGGTGTACCCTGTCATCCCTGTAAAGCTCAGGCCTCCTATTGCTAATGGCACGGTGGCTGATCATGACACCACCCAGTCCCACCAACCAGCGCCCTATCTCCCTGTTGACCGTCTTCTTAGTTTTGTTGATCTTATGTGGGGGGACCCCAACCCCCCCAGGACACCCTCTCTCCCAGGTCATTTCATAGGATGATCACCCCAGGGAACACGTGTTTGACCGACCAGACATCGCGCCTGATGTCCATCAACAACTGCACACCTTTTACCTGGACTAGGTCATTCTCACTTAAGTGGATGACTAAGATATCTGGTCGGACCACACCTCTTTTCCTTCTTAAGGTGGGAATCAACTACCACCATTGCATGCCACCATGGCCCAACCAACGGATGTGGGCATAAGCTGATAACCCCAGCTGTTTCCCCCAGTGCGATGCTTCGGCTACCTTGGTGGCCCAGTGAATCAAGCTGTGGCCCACGATCCATACAGTGCTCTTTTGCTGCTGACATGGACCTGGGGAGACAAACAAATCATTACTGATGTTACAAGGACAGAGGGGATCTAACGTATGTCCGGTACACCTGGCTCCACCACCTGCCTATGGCTTGAATCTCTTGATCCCCCAAGCTGGCAGTTGCCGCAAAACTAGCCGCTCCTATCCGAAATGAGTGAGTCCCAAACAGGTTGGCTGGGATACCAAGGGCCGTAAGGGTGGCATGCATTACAAACATCAGCTGGTACTTGGTAAGGAAACTGCCATCCGCATGGCGGAACAGCAAACCAGGCCGCACCACCATGTACTGTGACACAGCCCACACTGGGCAGAGTGCTGGAGACCCCGCCCTGGCCAGGCATATGGTACACCCACTTCCCCTCTGGTCAGGCTTTGAGTGACGCAAGTGCAGGGCAACCTCCTGTTCCCCTATGCTGATGTCTTCAATGGTCAATGCTCGAGAAGACCTATCCCTAGCCGAGTTGGCTGCCAACTCGCTAACCCAAAATGCCCCCAAAAATGCAACCCTGAAAACCACCGAAAAGTGCTTGACTTCACTCTCTGATGGGCAAACACAGGGGAGAGCCCCACACATGTCCACCAGGAGTTGCGGGGTTATGGGAGGTCTCCCATGGGGGGGGAATGTCCCGCTCTCTCACCCATGCTTCCATCATCCACCTGGCAAAAAATCCCTGGTCGGGCGGGGGATGACCTGCTAACTGGCTCATAAAGGCTAAGGCCATCAACTTTATACCAATGGTGCCCACTGCTGCACCCTGACACCTGGTGTCAAGCATGAACCTAAGAATCTGGGGCTCCGGGATGGGAAACCCAAGGGGCCAGGTAGCCCTGAAATTCATTGAAAGCCCTTCCACATGCTGCCCTGGTCCGCAGTGCCAAGGATCCCTGGATGTTGTCACACAGCTCTACGATCCAAGGGTCCACGTCCACTGGGGTAAGGGCTCTGGGTCCAGTCTGGCTCAAGGTACAAGCAAGCGAAACCGCTCCATCTGGAAGTGAGATTTGGCATCGGCCAGTCCATTATTGATGCCCGGCATGTGCCGCACCCTAAATAAGATGTTATAATGCAAACATGCCAAGACAAACGCCCTAACTAACCCCATGACCCTAGGTGATCTCGATGACTGGGTGTTAATAATGTGGACCACCAACTGGTTGTCACACCAGAATATTACTGCGTGATTAGCCAACTTGCTCACCCATAGATGCACAGCCAGCACAATAGGATAGAGCTCTAGGAAGGTAAGATCCCTGGTCACCCCTTCCTCCACCCAAGTCGTGGGCCAAGGGGCCCCACACCACATGTCTCTGAATATGATGCCAAATCCCATCCTGCTGGCCGCGTCCAAGTGAACCTGCAGTTCGGCCTCTATTAAGAGCTTCTCACGCCATATGCTAACCCCATTGAAGTCTGCAAGAGCGAGGACCAAATTTCCAGATAGTCCCTCATTTCCTGCGTGACTCGGATGTGGTGATGCGGCTGGAGGGAGCCCGCCAATTTGGCATATAAGTGGGACAGAAAGGCCTTGCCAGGGGCCACCACCCTGCAGGCAAAATTCACACTACCTATCAGGGACTGCAGCTACCTGACTGTGACCTCCTGTGCAGCCAAACACCCAGCAATCTTTTATCTGTGGGAGGGTGGGGTGGGGGGGTTGGTTTTAGTGATGTTTTAAAACTGTTGTGGTTTAGGTTTATTTTTGTTGTTTTTACTGTTATTATTGGGTTTTATAATATTGTAAGCCGCCCTGAGATGTCGTAGGCATGAGGGGGTGGCTAACAAATGTAATGAAATAAATAAATAAAATAAATCTCCTTTCTGCCAATTTGTCCCCTGGGAGGCGGGACCACCACCCCTCCACCATGTCTAGCTCGATCCCCAAATACTGAAGGGTGGTGGCCGGGCCTACAGACTTTTCAGGGGGTAAGGGGATGCCCAAGCTGTAGGCCAGCTCCTGAAATGATGCCATCAACCATTGGCACGTGTCAGTTCCTGGACCACCAATGAAGAGGAAATCATCCAGATATTTGGTGATGTCCCCTCCATTAGCGCACCGCCTGACCAGCCACTCAACCAGTGAGCTGAATCTCTCAAAAGCCAAACAAGAAATTGAGCAACCCATGGGCATGGTCTTGTTGAAATAGAACTGCCCCTGAAAGTGGAGACCGAGAAGGTGAAAGCTATCAGGGTGCACCGTAAGAAGGCGGACTTTACGTCACACTTAGCCAACAGTGCCCCTGTACCATGGCACTTGACAAGTTCCACCGCTGGATCAAATGATGCATAGTGTACTGTGGACAGCTCTTTAGGGATAGCGTCATTCACTGACCCCCCCTTTCAAGTATGACAGATGGTGTATCATACGGTACTCTCCTGGTGATTTCTTGGGTACCACCCCTAACAGGGACACGATCATGTTGGGGAACGGGGGGGTGGGAAGGGAATGGGCCAGCTATCCTGCCCTCCACTTGTTCTTTGGCAATTTTTGTTCTTACCACCGACACTAAACCTAGGACTGATTTTAAATTAGGTGCAGCTTTATGTGGGTGAACCTCCTCTGCTGGAATTCTGAAACCCTCCCTGAACCCACTTATTATGTAATCTACTTCTGCGCGGTCCGGGTGGGATTTGAGGGCAGCCACCAGCCGCTCTACTTTAATTGGGGTTGGCGCCCTTTGCCGGAGCTGGCTGTCCAGCTCCACCCTGCCCTCCTCTACCAGGTGGACCCAGAGGGGATCCACCCTTGGTACCTGGCCACGCCCTGGGGCAGGCAGCAGCATTGTGGAGGCCCGAGCAATTGGGGCAGGAATGCCGGAACCTGCATGCTGGTCGAGAGCACTTTCACACCCGTGCAAATTCCCAGCATTGGCTCACTTGGTTGGCCATTGGTCTCTTGACATCGCCACGAAAAAGGTCATTCGCTGGGGCAACGCCGCCTTTCACCAGTAGGTGGCTGCTGTGTGATCTCGGGGCATTTGCCGCATCCACCATGCAGTCTAGCCGGAGGTCAGGTGTGTGAGCATCCTCTCTCATGCCAGGGGTGAAAGCCACATGATGACAAAACTCCTCATCGTAGCAGAGTCATGCCCCAGCGGGCCCTGACTCATAAGCCTGGCAGATGATGTCCGCATATTTCAGGAGCTCGGGGCCTGGGAGGGATACATTTGGATGACAACACCCTGGTAGATCACAAACACTGTCGTCCAGTTGTTCCAGTTTCTGTCGCCGTCGGGGCACTTAAATCGCTCCTTCTCCTTCCTATCCTCCAGGTCTGCCGGGTCCACAAATGGGTCCCTGGATAGGAGGGCGAACAGGTCCACAAATTCACCCCTCCATATCTTTTCTCGGGTGGTGGGAAGGAGGTGTGCACTGATGGGAGCAGAGACAGCCACATAGCCTAATCCATGGGGAAGGTACCGACCCATCTCTTGAGGTTGGGCATAGTTCATGTTCCCCAAGCGACCAGGAGCCTCCCAAACCTGCAAAGTCTGCCCTGCCTGGAGGGGAGTGAGGACTGGGTGAGGAGCCAAGCCACCTGGGGGTGCTACCCCCAGGCGGTATGCTGGCACCCAGGCCCTGCTCCACTATACTAATTGGGTATCTGCCCCCCCCACTATACCAGCCCCAAATGTGCCCCCAGCACCTGAGGAACATGTCCCGGTGCTAAGGGAGGGGCTATGCCTTGCGGGGCTACACGGGCCATCCACCAGGGCTTGCCCCCAGCCCCACCTGGAAGCTTACCCTCAGACCCAGCATTACACCTCCTGCGGAGGACCCCACTCCTACCAAAACCTGACTTGACCCTGTTGCCACCAGCGCTGTTCCTGGTGGTCCGCTGGCTCACGCGGACATGTTGCGGATCGCATGATCCAGGGCCCCTATCCTCTGATGTAGGTCCTCGTCCTTGGCCCTCTGTTGTGCCCTCGATCATGGGGGTTCCTGGTCACCCCCACTCTACTTAAAAAATGTAGGGAGGGGAAGTGCACCCCACTTGCCACAGTACCAAGCACCTCAATAGAAGGGAGCACAGGGGCCAGTCCATTGCTGCCCCACCCCCTGCAGTGTGTAACTGCTGGTCCCACTGCACCTGCAAGGTGGGCAATGAGGTGGACCAGGTCTGTAAGGCTGGAGTCATGGCCAAATCATTCCCCCAGCTAAAGCACCCTGGCTGCTTGGGGCAGGGGAAGAGAAGCTGCCGCAGCACCCACTGGGACATCCTGCCTGGGGTGCCTAGTAGCTGGAGTGTCAGGCCTAGGGGCCTGAGGAGGTGGGGAGCCCCGCGCCCAAGGGCGCCCGAGAGGCAAGCACGTCGGCGGGCCGCCCCCTGCCGCCCGGGGCATATGGACACGCCCCCACAGTCTCTCCCCGCGCCCGACCCAGAAGCCACGCCCCCTACAATGCCGCCACCGCTGGAGGCTCTAGGCACGCCCGCGGAGGACGCGGCGCATCAGGCCACGCCCCCTGATCAAGCCGGCCTGAGGGAGACGCCCCCGCAGGCACCGCTGCGCCGCTCCCAACGCTTGCGGCGGCACGCCCCTGCTCAAACTATTTAGAGGGGGACTCAGGCGAGGCTCAGTGCTGGTTGATCAGAGCCTTGCCTGTGATACCGGCCCCCCCCTTGTGACTGTTCTGGACAACTGTGGACTGAGCCTGAGAGAGAGAGAGCGAGAGCGAGCGGAAGAGAGAGAGAGTGGGCGAGTGAGTGGGTGAGTGCGAGGCGGCGTGTGTGAGTAGCCCCGAAGCGCAGTGTGCGTGTACTTGTCCTGTCCTTCCCTGTCACGTGGTGCCCTACCCTTAAAGTACAGCAGGAGCCCCTT
>QEPC01000820.1:1242590-1258151 GCA_003113815.1 Sphenodon punctatus | reverse complement strand
GGGGGGGGAACACCTTCACTGGAGACCTCACTTCCCCGACACCCCTTCCTGGTTCCTGGGGACCGTGTGTACGAGAGGGAGTGTGTGCGGGGCCTTCCCTGGTCGGGAAGCGGCGTGGCCTGTGTCCCTATGATGAACTTGGCAGGGAGCGACTGAGATCCTCCATACTGCCGCATAAGATCCTGAGGGAACCTTTTTCAGGCACACCGCTCTCCTCCCAGCCTCAGGCCCAGTGTCGAACCAGGGGATCCTGGTTCAGGGGGCCGCTCTGTCCCACACGCACGTACCCCGGGCTTTTCCCCCCTTTGGGGTTTGGTGAGAGCCGCCAGACCCCACATGGAGGATCCTCCAGAAAGCAGGCTTGGGTTTTTTTCTTGCACACACCCCCTTCGTGGTGATTGAGATTGGGCGGGGCCCGCTGCCTTGGCCTGCACGGGGTCTACACATGGGGTTTCTTGGGCCGCTGTGTGCCCTGTGTCCCCTTGGAACCACCCCCCCTGCAGCCATGCTCTTTAAGAGGGCCTCGCACCCCTCCAGGTGCTCCCTCAGTGACAGGTGTCCGGGGGGGTCCCTGCAAGCCCTCCACACCATCAGCCTCCATCTGCCCCCTGACCTCAATGCTCATGTACTCATTTTGCAGGGGAGGGCCTCATGGCGCCTCCTTGCCTCCCTGTTCTGCTGCCGGAGGTGGCCCCTCGCTCCCTGCTGGGGCTGCCGCTGTTTCTTCTGGGTCTTTTTTCTGGCACCCATCTCAGTGCCCTGGTGCTTTAACAGATGGGGCCGGGTCAACACTGAGCCGTGCAGCACCGCTCCCTTACTGCGCCTCCAGCTCCAGGCCCCTCTTCGCCGCTCGAGGCAACCCTGCTGTGGAGCTGCTGCTCCGATCACCACCGCCTCCCCGTTGAGACGACGAGCGGCTCACACACACATACACAGCACCACCCCTCTTGGGTGGTGCACCAATCACGAGGCGTGCTTTTTGCGCCCTCCCGGTCAGGGTTGCCCAGCAACCCTGGCCGGGACTATTCACCCCTGTGCAGCCACCTGGCCCCCTCCCTTCCCCGCAGCCGGTGCCACCGCCCCACGGGGAACCCTTCACTCGGGAGAGGAGAGGGGAGACCCCTCACCACCCCCTGAAGTCCTGCCCCATTTGCCCATGGAGCACAACAACCTGACCGTCGCAGCCCAGTTGGGCCACGAAGGGGCAATTAGTGATGGAGAAAGATCAAGAAGAGTCATCAGACTTCCTCAAGGTTAAAATTTGGTTTCATGCTTGAGTTTTCGGACAAAACTAAAGTGAACAAAACAGTATGGTTTGGAATGAGTGACATTTTATAGAACCCAAGCATTTTTCTTTAAGAGCATGCCCAAACCCAGAACCATGTATTGTATTGTCAAAGGGCTGCAATAAAGTAGCATCTTTTAATGTTAGCAAACCAAGTCACTTACAATTATCCTGTGGAGACTGCATGTGTGTTAGATCAATAGTTCATATCTTGTATTCACTGCTACCTTCAGCAGTTCATGGAGTAAACTCCAAATGAATGGTTCTTAAACTTCTCGGATAAAGTTCTCCCCTCCCCCTCCTTTTTAATCTCACACACAGTGGCAATGTAAAGATCCTGAGCTGAGCTGTGAACTGAGTGGTCTGCAGATTTTAGATTAGAAAAAGAACAGCTTGGCAACATACTGGTGCATATAGCTGCACAAATGAATCTGATGCAATTGCATACTCTTCAATGTAAGCCACATAGCACATACAATTAATGAAGCGCCTAATGCAAACATTAGCCACAGTAAATGATCTGTTTATCATTTACATCCCATCATCCTTCCCCCTCCTTATTTATGTGCTTTCACATCCCATAATAAGCTTAAACCTCTTGCTTCAAAATAGAAAACATTTTTTTAAATTTCCTGGGTTGCCTTTATTGGGATGTCACCACAGTGGGAAAAGAGAATTAAAACAGTGGCTATATACACTTTAACTGAGAGCTTTCTGTCTTTTTTTAATTAAACATTACTCGGGTTAGATCATAGAGAAAAATTAACTTATAAAATAATTGACTTTTTTTCCCCATAGATCCACTCACAATTTAATTTACATGTTGATTGTGTAGCTGGGAAAAAATTCTCCCGACTTAAATTTGATTAAGAAAGTCAGAAAGTGCCTTAGAGTAAATAGATATCTGAAATTGGAGAAAGCACTTCATCTAATTGTATTAATGAACTACACTGATGAGGTTTGTTTAGTAACAAAAGACCCTTGTGACCTTTTGATTTAGTGTAAAGTAGAACGCTTATTAAATCTGGGTCTTTTTACAGCATTCTCATTATGTTCCATAAAATCAAACACTTTTATAGCACTTGGCCACATTGAGAGAAAAATGGAACAGTTAAAAGATTTTAAAATTAGTTGTAGAGGCAGTGACATAGAGTACTTGTGAAGCTTTCTTTGTCCTTACTGCTGTTTTGTTTAATGCTGCATGCATGGTCTATATTGTAAATGGGAAAATAACTTTCACCCCCACCCTCCCAGTTCCCTGGTGGCTGGTGAAGGTGGTTTGTTGCACTCCCACTCTAAGGAAGAAGCAGGAGCAAGTTAGGCTGCAAGAAAAGAAGAAAGGCAAGTCCTTGAAAATCCCCAGGGTTGCTAAACAAAAGGAAGATCTGGTGAAGAAGGAAATCTCGAGAGAAAAGGCTTCACTCCAGGAAAGCTAGAGAGTGGTGTTTTTAGCTCAGTCAAAGCTTGAATGAGTTGAAAAAAACATGACCTCCCATCTACTACTTAGGGCACTGTAGGCAGCTAGCTGGTTACTATGTTGGGCTAGGAAGGAATTTTGGCAAGTTTCTCAGGCTGCTTTTACACGAGCGGCCAGGAAAGCACATTCTTCAATGTGCCGCTGGGAAAAGCCGTGTAGGGTGCGTTTACATGTACCGGAAGTGGCCGCCCGCCACAGCAATCAGTGGTGTGTGTGGCCTCATGCAGCCTCTTTGAAGGCGCGTTCTGGAAACCCCGATATTGGGGACAATACAAATACATGGTTCCCGATATTGAGGTTTCCAGAGCACATTTTCAAAGAGGTTGCATGAGGCTTACCAAAATTCCTTCCTGGCCCAACATGGCAACCAGCTGGCTGCCTCCTCGGTGTGGTCCTATGGTGGGCGGCTACTTCCGGTGCGTGTAAATGCACCCACACAGCTTTTCCCAGTGGCACATTGAAGAACGTGCTTCCAACATGCTTCCCTGGCCACTTGTGTAAAAGCAGCCTAAGACTCGTTTGTTGAAAGAGCTGTTTTTTCACCTTCCTCGCACTGTGTTATTCAGTGTTCAGTTTAGTTCACAGGGCATTGTCCTGGGTGGTTCAAAATGGTTTGTCACAATCTTGCAGGGATCCAGTTAGTGTGTTCATGTTGATTAAGTAGTTACAGCATTCATAAAGACATCTCCTTCAGATATGGGGAAATGTAACCATGCATAAGGACTGGGTGCAGCCAGTGTAGGGGGTCCTGCCCAGGATGTGGGGTCCAAATGTAACCCAGGGCTTTGTGTCCAAGAGTTCCCCACATCCTTCTTACACAAAGGCCCCAAAGGGGGACAGAACACCTCTTCCACCCAGGGGTTTACACTGTTAGGTGGAAGGGAAGGTGAGAATAGAGTTAAGTGAAAGGACTGAGAATCAGAGAGTCCGGATTTAGCACAGTAATTAAGTTAAGACTGGACCCCAGTTGTAAGAGGGATTTAACCCTTCCCCCCCCCGCCCATCTTTGTTTAGTGGACTCTGGCAATAAAGTGTGGAGCCGTTAAAACTCCAGAAAATGTGTCCTTGTCTCCATAGCAGCTTTGCAGTGTCAGTGGGTAAGTTGCATCAGAATCATTGATGGTGTCCATCCCCCACTGACTTCTCAGGTTCGTAGTTTCTCCTCGATCTGGTATGTGCCTCAATTCCCAGCTCCACCTGGATGTCCAGGTGGAGACTGTGGTGAGGAGCACATTTTGCCAATTACATCTGGTGCAGTGGCTTCAGCCGTATATCTCAGACTCTGACCTGGCCACTGCCATCCATGCTTTCACTACCTCAAGACTAGACTATTGTAACATGCTGTACGTGGGGCTACCCATGATGATGGTTTGGAGACTGCATCTGGTGCAGAATGAGGTGGCCCACCTCTTTACAGGAGTGCGCCACCGTACGCGCATTACACCGGTGCTCCACTCCCTGTACTGACTGCCTATGGTCTTCTGGGCCTGATTCAAGATGTTGGTTTTGACCTATAAAGCCCTAAACAGTCTGGGCCCCATCTACCAGCAGGACCGCCTCACTTCCATGGCCCTGGAGCAGCCCATACAGTCAGCTGGGGGCGCCTTCCTGGAGGTCCCTTGGATATCCCAGGGGAAAATTCTGGAGAGGGCGTTCTCAATGGCCACACGTATACTGTGAAACTCCCTTCCAGCGGAGACCAAATTGGCTCCTGACTTTCCCTCCTTTTGAAAAAAATGCAAGACATGGCTGTTCCACCAGGCATTCGGTAAGGGTGAAGGATGGGTTAGGGTGGTAGGTGGTCCATGGGGTGGGAAGGCATGGGCCCCTAGGGGTCCACGGTGCCTGAGGAAGGTGGAGGTCATCACCCCCCCCACTAAGGGGGAGGGAGGTGCCGGGTCCAGGGTCCGCATGTGGGGGCTGATGCTGATGAATGCGAGGTCCGTTGTTAACAAGGCCCCAATTATCCATGATTTGATCTTGGATGGGGCCGTGGACCTCGCATGCATCACGGAGACCTGGCTGGATGATCTGGCCGGTCCAACTTTGGCGGATCTGGTTCCAGCTGGGTATGCCGTGCAGCATCAGCCCCGCATGAGCGGCCGGGGAGGAGGCGTAGCTATTGTTTTTAGGGAAGACTGGCCTGTTAGGAGGTATCCAGTGCCGGAGATTGTGGGTGTAGAGGCTCTGCACGTGGTGATCGATTTGGCTGGGGGCAAGCTAGGGGTGCTGCTGGTGTACCGGGCCCCTTCATGCCCGGCGGCATCCCTTACCGCTCTAGCGGAGCTGGCCTCGGAGGTGGTGTTGGGCTCCCCCAGGACTTTGGTTCTGGGGGACTTCAACGTCCACGCCGATGCCGGCCTTGTTGGGGCGGAGCGGGAGTTCATGGCCGCCATGGCAACTATGAACTTGTCCCAGGAGGTGATCTGCCCGACCCACGTGGGGGGACATATCCTCGACCTGATCTTCGGCTCTGGCCTTGAGGCGGGGGGTCCGGTTGTGGGGGAGGTGACAGCGGTGCCCTTGTCGTGGACGGACCATTACCTCCTTCAGGCCGGTCTTTTAGCGCGCCCCCTCCAGAAGGGGAAGGGACCAGTTAGGATGGTCCGCCCTCGGAGGCTGATGGAACCCCAGCGGTTCCAGGAGGTCCTGAGGGAGCTTACCCTGGATGTGGACGGTCACTCTGTGGATGAGCTGGTCCGGCATTGGAACATCTTGCTGGAGGAGGCCATTGACAGGGTGGCTCCGAGGCGCCTTCTGCCTCGGTCTCGTCACCGCAGGACCCCTTGGTTTACTGAGGGGCTGCGGTGTATGAAGCGTGTGGGCAGGAGGCTAGAGCGACGCTGGCGTCGGACTCGGTCTGTCTCCGATCGTCTTCTCCATAGGGCCCATTTGCGGTCCTATGTGGAGGCTGTGAGGACGGCGAGGAAGGAATTCCTCGCCGTCCTCATAGCGTCTGCGAAGTCGCGTCCAGCGGAGCTGTTTCGGGTGGTGCGGGGGCTGGTGAGTCCGGCCTCCCTCCGCCTGGATGGGGACTTGTCCCGGGCCCGCTGTGAGGAGTTTGTCATCTACTTCGCAGACAAGATCGCTCGGATTCAGGCCGATTTCGACGCTGGGTTGATAGCAGTAGGGGAAGAGCGCGGGGGGGCGGAGGGTCCGTCTGGTCCATCTTTATGGGGTGAGTTTCAGGAAGTGACGCCAGCCGATGTGGTGGATGTCCTGGGGTCTGTGAGGGCCACGTGTTGTCAACTAGATCCATGCCCGTCCTGGTTAATAAAAGCTTCCGGGGAGACGTTGGGGACGGTGCTGGCGAGGGTGGTGAATGCGTCCCTTCGGCAGGGGAGGTTGTCGCCTTGCTTAAAAGAGGCTGTGGTGCGCCCCCTGCTGAAAAAACCATCGTTGGACGTAGACGCGCTCGCCAGCTACCGACCTGTCTCTAACCTTCCCTTTTTAGGGAAGGTTATTGAGCGGGCAGTGGCGCTCCAGCTCCAGGGTCATCTAGATAATATCGGGCTCCTTGACCCTTTTCAATCTGGGTTCCGCCCCGGCTATGGCACCGAGACGGCGTTGGTGGCCTTGGTGGACGACCTCCGCCGGGAGATGGATGCGGGATGTTCGACATTTCTCATCCTGCTCGATCTCTCGGCCGCTTTTGACACCGTGGACCATGGGCTGCTGTTGAGACGACTGCGTGACCGGGGGGGTCTGGACGGGACTGTTCTTGAATGGTTCCGTTCATTCCTCTCGGGGAGGAGCCAGCGGGTGGTGTTGGGGGAGGAAACATCGAGCCCCCGCGCCTTACCGTGTGGCGTTCCGCAGGGATCGATCTTGTCTCCATTATTATTTAACATCTATATGCAGCCCTTGGGGGAGGTCGTGAGAGGGTTCGGGGTGCGATGTCACCAGTATGCTGATGATACTCAGCTGTACCTCTCGTTTTCTACTGACCCAGACCCTGCTGTCTCGGTGCTATCCCAATGTTTGGAGGCCGTGGCGGATTGGATGCGGCGGAGCAGACTGAAGCTCAACCCAGATAAGACGGAGGTGATGGTGGTGGGGAGGGCGAAGGGGGTGGTGGCCCCCCTGGTTGGGGGGGTTTGCCCCCCTGTAGCTCAGCAGGTCCGGAGTCTGGGGGTCATATTGGACGCAGACCTGCGGCTGGAGCGGCAGGTGGAGGCAGTCGCTAAGGCTGCCTTCCGCCAGCTTTATCTGGTACGTAGGCTGCGTCCGTATGTCTCTGGCCCGGACCTGGCCTCCCTCATCCATGCCTTCGTCACCTCGCGGCTCGACTACTGCAACGCGCTCTACGTGGGGCTTCCCTTGTTCTTGGCCCGGAGGCTGCAGCTGGTGCAGAATGCGGCGGCTCGTCTTCTTACGGGGACGGGTCGCCGGGAGCACATTACACCGGTGCTCCGAGCGCTGCACTGGCTGCCGATAGTGTGCCGGGCCAAGTTCAAGGTCCTAGTGATGATCTATAAAGCCCTATACGGCCTTGGCCCCTCTTACCTTAGGGACCGCCTCGCCCTTCGCGCCCCGGAACGGCTCCTGCGGTCTGCCGGGGGTGCCCTCCTGGAGGTCCCCCGTGTTAAGCGGGGGGCCACGATGGAGCGAGCATTCTCGGTGGTAGGGCCGCGGCTGTGGAACTCCCTCCCGGAGGAAGCTCGCCTGGCCCCAAGCCTTTTGACATTTCGGCGGAACTGTAAGACCTGGCTGTTTGCCCAGGCCTTCGGGAGGGAGGGTGGGGGGGTGATTTTAATCCCCCGCCCAATTATTCATTTGTTTTCTAGCCCTGTTTTATATGATGTGTTTTAGATGATGTATTTTATATTTATATTTTAAGTGAATTTTAATGTTTGATTGTTGTTGTTAGCCGCCCCGAGCTGCACTGCAGGAGGGGGCGGGATATAAATCTGTAAAATAAAAAATAAATAAAATAAAATAAATAGGCGATTTATTTTTTACCCCAAGCTTAATTTATTGTTCAGTTTCTTAGTGTTTTAATATATGTATTATTGTATTTATGTTTTATTTTGCTGTTTTTAGCCGCCTCCAGCCACTGTGAGCAGAAGAGGCAGGATAAAAATATTTTCATAAATAAATAGAAATAAACAAGGAACCAAAATCAGCACTTACTAGGGAACAAACTGAAACAACAGTGTATTAAGTACAGTACAGTCACAATCCTCTATATACAACTCTCTTGGGCTCTCATGCCTTCTACTGGGTCATCATAAATGCTGAAGTCCTATCTGGGAGTTCAGCTTCTGGCTGCTCACAGTCCCAGCACACTGTCCCCGCTTACCTTCAATCACTGTAGGCTGAACTTCTCCTGCTGTCCAGGGCTTCAGAGATTTCCTCCCCTCTCCAGGTTGCCTGCCAAGCCCCTCAGCAGGTCCTTGGCATCTTGCTCCTCAGGCATGGCCTTTTGATTCTATGCTCCTATTGGCTCTAGCAACAGACTGAGAGCTCCTTTGTCTTGCGAGTCCAAGCTGACTGTCAGTCACAATAGAGAGCTCCTTCCCCTACCACAGGGCTGCACAAAGTATGGGTCGAGGACCGCATGCGGACTGCAAGGACCTTTCCTGCGGCCTGACTCCCCCTGGCCGCAAAGACTTTTTCTGTGGCCCACTATGCCTCCTCCTGCTCTGGCAATCACTTTTCCTCCAGCCCCCGCACTGGCACAAAAGCCTCCTTGCTCCGGCCAGCAAGCCTATTAAAGGTGCTGGCTGGATCCTTCCTTCTTCCTCCCTGGCTCCAGCTTCCTGCTGTTGCCACTGTCTCCACCCAAGCCCCTCACTGCCAGAGGGTGAGGTTATGGAAATTGGGTGTGGGGCCACATGAGGCCCAGGGTTGGGTCCAAACCAAATTTTTTGGCCCTCGGAACGAATCAAGTTGCGCACCCCTGCCCTACTGGAATCCAAAGCAGACTGACTTTCCTTTGCTTCTAGCTCAGCTTTATGGCTGGGCTGAACTGGCCACACCCAGCTACTTCCTTTTCCGATGTGTGAGCCACTTCCTCCTTTTGAGTAACCACCTGCTCAGCTGAGTCCAATTAACTTGTAGGCTGCTAATGAGCAGTTTCCTGACTGTCTTCTACTTAACCTGAATGAGCTTCTGCAGCTGCTTTCAGTTAGTGAGCTGTTCTGAGGCTTTCTGCCTCTTTCAGACTGACTTCTGACAAGCCTCCCATAGTCTTAAGCCTTTCTCAAACTGGTAACTGGCTCTGTTACCACCCTGCTACCTCTGTTACAGTCAGGGACCCGAGTCTTCTGCGCTTCCGCGATTCGCGGAATTTGTGCAGAATCCTGCCCTAGGNCAGGGCCCCGAGTCTTCTGCACTTCCGCGATTCGCGGAATTTGTGCAGAATCCTGCCCTAGGCAGGATTATCGCAGAAACTGGGGAAATCCCCACGGAATTTCCCTTCCTTGGTGGTGAGTCAATCCAGGACCTGCTTTATTCAGGCCACAAGCCAATCAGGGGCTTGCGCGGCCTTTATAAAGCAGGTCACATCAGCACATGTCACTTATGGTCCGGAATCCACTTGAGACCGCCGCTGCCACCGAGGGACCCGACTCCAGCCGCCACTTCTCCAGCCGCTCTGGGATCGCCGCTGCTGCTGCTGCCGCCACTGAAGGACTCCAGCCCGACCTCCAGCTGCCGCTTCTCCAGTTGCTCGAGGGATCGACGCCGCTCCAGCATAAGGTAAGTAGGTGGTTGGGGGGGGTGTTCTCCTGGGGGGGCGCTGCGCACTCTGCATTTTACAGTTGGGGGGAAGGGGTCCCGCTGCGTGCTCTGCATTTTACAGTTTGTGTGTGTAACATGGCAAAAACACACTTTGCCATGTGTTAAGGAATCTTACAAAATCCCAACACTTCTTGAGTATGGTTGCATACTGGAATCTTGTTAGGAAAGTTTCAATCAGTGTTTTTACACACACATTTCTCCTGCATGTTTGCTGTTACATTCTGAACTTTCCATGTGTCTAAATCACTCACCCAGATCTTAAAAATCTGGCTCTTTGAACTTCTGCATAGAACTTCTTCCAGAACTTTTTTGTGTAAAAAGTTCTCCTCGTAAACTGCTTTGCTCCAGGCAGCTGTGATCACTTGGTTTCCATGGCAGCTACTTTAGACTGCCTCAGGGCAGTATTTGTGTGAAGAATGCATCCAGGAACTGCCTCAGGGCAGCGTGTGTGTGAGAAAAATTCATCCGGAATTTACTTGTGGACTTGTAAACCCAGAAGATTGAAAAGTCCGGAACTTTAAGGTGTGTGTAAAAATACCCATTGTCACGTACAAGTAGGAGTTCATCTCCTCTAGGCTGTCACTGGAGATCTAGATCTGTTGCTTCCACAGGACAAACACCTTATTGCACACCAGCACCTCAAGAGATTCACCCATCCTCTTCTGGTACCAGAGCAATATATGCCTATTCATGGATCTGAGTCCCTTACCCACCCTTTTGGAATTTGGTCTCCTAACAAAGAAACCTTCACATAGAGCCCAACAACCTTTGCTGCAAAACATGAGACCAAACAACTGCCAGATCAGATATTCTATTGCAATACCTTGTTATTTAAAATATACTATATCGTGGAGGGCGCGAGTCTCTAAAACAAGACATGTAGCATGAAGTCTTCTTTTAACTTTGGCTTCCTGGAATTCTCCAAATTCTCTGACTCAGACAAAAAAGGTGCATGGTACAACTGTTCTGTGCACTACCGCAAGATCAGCAGTAGCCAAAGCTCCAGAGTGTTATTGATTAGGGGTGTGGAAAAGGAACACCATTCATTTCCATTTTTATTTTACAAAAACAATTTATTTTGGGGAGGGCTTTCATAGAAAATCCTTTTTCAGTTTTTTTTTTAGTTAAATATAATAATTAATAATAATGATGATGATGAAAGATCACTGTGCATGAGGAAAATGTCCACTGGACCATTCTATGCATGTGCACTCTTTTTCAACATGGCGGTGGCAGCATCGCCACCATTTTAGAAAAGTGCAGCCAGTCTGCACAAGTGACAAACAGGAACTGCGCATGTACATACTAGCTGCCCTTTTAAAAAATGGCAGTGATACTGCCACAGCCATTTTGAAAAATGGCGCACAAACGCAGAACAGTCTAGTGGCATTTTGAATATGTGCAGTGATTAAAAAAAATAATTAAATGGCTACCGGAGCCGTTCTGTCATTCTGGGCCCTTTTTTCCAAAATTGTGCCAGCGGCGTCGCTGCCATTTTGGAAAAGGGCAGCCAGTCTGCAAAGACCAGTTTCCCTTTTCCAAAATGGCAGCGACACTGCTGGCGCCTTTTTGGAAAAGGGCCGTTCATGCACAGAACGTCCTCAGCGGCCATTTTGCGGATGTATAGGGTTTTTTTAAAAACAATCTATTATTTTTATTATTTTTTAAACAAGAACAAATGAAAGCAAAAAATCATCCAGAATGCGGTTCTATTTATTTTAGTAACTAAAAAAAAAAAAAAAAAAAAAAAAAAAAAATTTGTACACCCCTACTATTGATATCTGCTAATACTCCATAATGTCTTTTGACATTGACTCACAGTATCTGATAATCTGAGACAAAGCAACCATAGAGAGCCAGACACCACAGGACAAAAGCCCTAACCAACCTCATCTTCCCGGGCAACCTGGATTCTGGCTGTGTACAGCATGTACTGCTTTGGAATGATCACACCCAAACTTCGTCCTCTTGATTGCAAATTCACTGTCATGTGGGGTCATTGTTACAGCATTTGGGGGAACTGTCAATACTTCTCCACCCACAATGGCAGCCAAAGGGCTCTTGCATATAAGATCCATGCTGGAAACTTTGGGGAACTCAAAGAAGGAATTTTACACTTATGATGTGATGGAACTGATTGTCAGGTCTGTGAGGCATAGTGTTTAGTGTACCCAACTACATCATCCCCTAAGGTTGTGGGTTCAGCTTCCACTTGGGGTGAAAACAGTCATACTGGCAGAGCAGCACCTCCCTGCCCCACAAACACCCAGCCTGCCAAACAGCTGATGCCTCCTGGAAGAAGTGCCAGCTAGCCATTCCAAGTGATAGGGGCCAGGCTGGACTGCTGCCACAAGGCCAGCCCCCAGTCAGTTAGAAAGTCTAGGTGCGGGATTTCCCCCTCCAGCACCTCCCAACTGGGAGGCACTGTAGATGGGGAAGGGGCTGTTCCAAATGACAGGGAGCACCCCCTCCCAGGCCATTGCTATGGGGCTGGCTCCTGGTCACTTTGAAAGTCTGGGTACAGCTTTCCTGCTGTGCCCGGACTTTCTGACTGCCCTCCCTTACTGCTGCAGGGTCAGCTCGTAATCACTTGGAATGTCCACCTCAAGTGCCTCCCAGCTGGGAGGTGCTGGAGAGGGGGAAGGGGCCATTCCAAGTGACAGGGAGTCCTCTGGGGCACTGCCATGGGGCTGGCTTCACGTCACTTAGGAGGACTTTCCAAGAGATGGGGAGTCGACCCCACAGCTGGCTGGTGCTTCCTCAAGAGCTACCCCCCATCAGCTGATTTGCAGGCCAGGCACATGTACCAGACAACTCATGGGGGCTCTCCCAGGAGAGCCTCCATGAGCTGTCTGCATGTTCCAAACAGCTCATGGAGGGGGGAGGGAAACAAAGGAGTGCATTCACCCTGACCACCTAACAGCTCATTGGGGGGCCTGGAGCAGCTCTGGACTCCCCGATCAGACGACTGGCAGGCTGGGTGAGCCTGATCCTTCCATGCTGTTCAGAACGCCTACCTTATGTGAGCACGGTCCTCCTCCTGACCCACAGACTGTGCCTCACAGTGTGACTGGGGAGGCCTAACGTATGTGTTGGCCCACGTTGGCCTAGATTCACCAAGGTGGGCTGGCCTTGGACTGAAATGCATCTCCAAAATTTTCTGGAGGACGCATCCCACCCCGGGTCTTCATCCGGTGGTGATAAAATGAACATGAAGGTGAGTCCTGAACCAAAGTGGGACAACGCAGGCCACTGTCATGTCTGTTTTCACCCTTGGTCTCAAAACATGTAACTGCTTTTGACTCCACACAGCTATATAAATGGTTGCCTTATCCATTTCATTGGGCAAGTCAATGGCAGTTAGACATGATGCTGGTCACATTTCTCCTGCTGTACCATAGGCTACTGAAAAGTGGTTTACTTTAACAGACTTGCCTGACAGCATTCATGGCTCAGCACAGACTTTGTCTTTTGATTTTGATGAGCCCAAAATTGTTAGGTTACCACGGTGGGTTATATAATCTTTTCAACAACTTGAAACATCTTTTTTGCTGTTTTTGGTGGTGGTGGTGGGGAGGAAGAGGAATGGAGAGGGAATTTTTAAAAACAAGAACGATACAGGGGTTAATTGGTGGTGGTGGGGGGGGTGTCTTGCCAGAGCTAAACCCTGAGAATTAAATTCAAGGGTGGGACTGAGCCCCAGGAAATATTCCCAGTAGGAGAGTGCACCCAGAAATGTGAAAAGGCCAGGGAAAGGCTGATATTGGCCATTTCAGGATTAGAAATGAAAGACCAAAGAACTCTGCATGGTTTATTTGGTTTTCATTAATGACTTTTGTGCCTCATCCCCTGTGCCTGGTCATCATATATAATTATATATTCAATCACAAGAACTCCTGTTTTATATTCCGCTGTAGAGAGGCAGGTTAGTTCTAGTGATTAGATTACTAGCTGAAGACCCTGGGTTCATTCCCCTGTTTGGTCAAGTTCTGGGGCAGGGAGTATGACTTGCGAGGCAGGGTCCTGGAAATTCATTTTTTAAAAATTAAGCACTGGAATGATATAAACCAGTTTTGTATGTGATAGCATTTTCTGCTCAGAAATGGGCTTCCTCCATTCATGGCAAAGAGACAAGGCAGTATCTTTGAAAAGTAGCCTCGAAAGACTGTACTCGCTAGCAAGATGGATAAGATCACTACCTTCCTCTAAATCCTACTTACAACCTTGCATTATCCTTGGATGTCTTTTTTGCTCACATCTAGGCTCTCTCCAAACTGTTGCCAATTTTCCTTGGTGACATATGTAAAGCTAGTGTAGCCTACTAAATTAGGTGTTGGCCTGGGATATGGGTCAAATCCTTCCTAGCCATGAACTCACTGATTAGCCTTATAAATCATTGGGTGCAGCCACACAAGCTGCCGAGAGCCCAATCCCGGTGCAACCCTGTGGCAGACACGCGCAGCTACCACACTGTGGAGCAAGCATGGGGAGCAGGGAAGACTCCCACCCCCCACCCCCAAACACAGGGAAGCCAGGTGGCCAGAACACAGTTGGACTGCCTGCCACGGCATGGGGTGGGCCAAGGTACTGATCATGACCGAAGCAAAACTGCCTCCCTCCCCTGGCCTGACCACTATTCCATCTCCAGCCATGACATGACTGCGTGGGACTGGAGCAAGCAAGCACTGCTCAAAGCCCTGAATCAGACCTCGCTATGCAGCAGGGAAGACACTGACTGGGCAGACAAGCTGCCGCACCTTGGGCAGACTTACCTATTTTGGGTAAAGCTGGGGGATGCATCCGCTTCCTTTTTCTGAGGATGCATCGCGCAGCTTCCAGCTGCCCGCCACGTGGCAGGGGGAACATCTAGCAGCCGCCGGCCACATGCTGCACCACATCATGTTGCGAGGGTCTCTGGAGTGGGGTAAGGCTCCTCAAGGTGCAGTAGTTGTCTCGTGTGACTGCACTCACTATTTTTCTATATCAATTCCCCATTTGTAAAATAGAAATAATAATGATCTACCTCACAAGGTTGTGGCAAAGATAAACTAAATATGGATTGCAAGGCACTTCGAATACTGAACCACTATACAAATGATTAATAATACTAATGAATAATATAAAGGAATTAGGTATAAATTAGAGTTAAGCTAGTCAGCTCCTACATTCAGCCTCCAGTAGTTCAATAGGTGAAACTGAATTCTTGCATCAGTAAACGCACAATGAAGTCTTTAATAAATTCTGTTAAAACCAATATCAAAATGTAATCAAAAGGAGGGGGGGAAACAAACTGGAGGAATTAATGGTTATAATATCCGTTGGTCAACTTGATAGTTTAGAGTATAACTAAACTGCTTCAACTCTTCATTGCAGTCACTTAATCAACTATTGAACAGACAAATAATATTATTACAGAGTAGTTGAACTAAACTTACAGCATCAGGAGTATCCAGGAAACATGGGTAGCATGTTGTCTCATAAGGAACAAATCGAATTCATTTTAAGGCACAATCCTCAGATTTGATAGTGCCCATTCTCACATTTAGTTCCAGGCCCTTTTTCCTATAGGTTTGGGATACTTCTTATTTTACCTACCTCCTTAGTGGTCATATCTTAAGTGGCTGTTAATCTCCTCTTGGAGCTATTTGTGCCCCTCCATCCCAGAAAGGTCATCATATCCCAGTTGATAATATGCTTTCCTGACTATTTTAAGTCCGCCAGGAGTGCCCATCTTGAAGTCCCCCAGATAGCTCGGGGGGGGGTGACTTTTAGGGGTGGGAATTCCAGTTCTCCCGAGATCCAATATTGCCAGTATTTGGGTGTATCAGCTTAATCCAATAAATCCGATATTTACCTGTACCGGCATATCAGATTTTTAACACTGGCCACGGTACCAGATTTTTAACATTTTAGAGGTGGGACCCCGGGCCCATTACCGGCTACCGGATTTACCGGTTACCGGTTCTCTAAAAACCGGATTCCCGGATTAAATCCGGTATGCCGGTACCGGATTTATTTCATTGATTTCAATGGGGCGCTGTGTCCCCATTGAAAT
>QEPC01000820.1:1156279-1182704 GCA_003113815.1 Sphenodon punctatus | reverse complement strand
CTTCTTATGTTCTTAAGTTAATGTCCATTGAAATGAATGAAAAACAACATTTTAAACATAAACAAAATAGAAACAAAATGAAAAATGGAACAGAAAAAATTCAAACATATACAAATGAAAAGGGAAAAAATGAAAAGGGAAAAAGGAAAAAGGAAAGAAAAAAAAGGTCCCTCCTGCACATCTCTAATTTCTGACTTCTGTGGAAGTAAGTGGTAAGACTTCTATATAGTCTTGAGTCTCTGATGGAGTTGGATTGGGTCCCAACCAAACTTACAACAAAAAACAGCAAGGATAATTGATCAAATTCTTATTTGTGAGTTATTTTGAGAAATATTTATGTTCTGCTGAATATTTCATAGCAATAGCACAGACTTGATCATAATAATCTTCAGTGCCGCATGATCCTACTAAATTGTGGCTGAAGTCTTTGGAGAAACTACCTTTTCTACAGGTGCAAATTGATAGATTAATAAAATGTAAACTAGCAAGGATTTATTAAATCACTGCAACCAGCAGTTTGTGTAAGTGAATATAGATGAGACAGAGTTAGGCCAATTATTCTCATGTTAAGTAGAAACAATGAGACAAGACATTATTTCAGTTTCAAAACAATGAGTCACACATATTTCCAAGGCATTTTTTCAGCTCATTGAAATTATCATTTTATATTTGTACTCAATAATTAAATAATAGTCATAACCTTGCTCCCATTCTTCTATCACCCCACCACAAACATACACTTCTGAGAGAATACGTATTAAGGAATAACTGCAAGCTCCCAGTATTAAGTCAATTAGATAGTTTGAAAGCATAATTTGGGTGTATGAATCATGGATCTTGTAATACTTTTTCTTTGTGAATTGCAAGTCTGAATGGAAACAAGCTATTTCCTCTTACTTTAGTCTAATAAATGGGTGGGGAACCTTTTCCATTCTAGGGGCCACTTTGAAAATTAGTACAAATTCTGTGGAGCACAAAAAAGTTGGGGGCAGGGCTGCTTCAAGGGTGTTGTAGTAGTAGTCGAAGTTGAAGAACCACCACCCTGATCATGGATATCGCCCCTCTCCTTGTGTGCATGCCCTCATGTTTTCTCCCTTACCCTGAGCTCAGTTTTTCAGTGGTTGGAGGTAGGAACTTCATACAGGGGCCAGATCCAGAAACTGGAAAGGGACCATATAAAAAATTTGCCATAGGCTGCATTTGACTTCCCGTTCCCCAGCACTGTTCTAAGGGTAACTTCCATTTGGTAATCAGATATATACGTGACCTGTACCCTGTACACATGTACCCTGTGTGTCCTCATGTGGAGAAAATCCGTATCACATTAATGAGTTGAAAGGCCATCACAGAATGGGATGCAATCTGGTTCTCCAAGTAGGGTATAAAAACCCTAGGGAAATGCAAGTGGGAGCAGAACAACAGGTGTAACAACAGTTTCTCTGAGTCTTTGCCTGCCCGAGCCAGAAGTCACCTGGGTCAGGTACTAGATTAGATTTCCGACTCACCCTGTCTGTCAACCTAGCTGTAAGCAGTGTTATCAATCAATTTCACATAAAAAGCTTTGTTAGGGTTTTACCTAAAACATTTAGACCTATCATAATCTACTCAGTTAATAAACAGAATATGATTAATTCCAGAGAACCAGGATTGGGTCATATTCTGACCCTGGGGAGACCAATCTTAGTCCAATGTTCTGCTTGTTGTGGATGAAAAAGAGCAATTGCAGCTTTAGGTATATGGATATGGAAAGCTTGGCTAATGGGAAAGTGCTATCTTCCCTTTGTCTGGTCAGTCTGCCAGAGTCTCCTTAGCATATTGCTAAAAGCGGTCCGTCAGTCTGATTAGCTCCCTGACAGGTCATCTTTCAATTTAGCTTTTCATTCTCCCTAGTACTCTGCTTGGGACATCTGGAAATGGAAAATTCATATTTAGAGTTCTTGCATAGCCTGAAGAGAAATGAGTGGAGAAAAAGAGATGGAAAAGAGTGCAAGGAAAATGAACTGAGCTAATGATGTGACAAAAGGAGCTGATAGGGTGGAAAGGCAAAAGCATCTAACTACTTGAATATTTAATTGCATATGAGTTCTAAAATATAGGAAATCAGTTCACCCCTAATAGCTTGCAAATTCAATATGCCCCACCCCTCAGTAAATAAGCTCCACCCCTTCTTACACAACTTACATTCACGCAGATACCTCTCCCAACTTTTCAAGTGCATAAAGTGCACATCCTTCTTATAATTCCACATCTCCCCATTGCCCTCTCAAGTATTTTATTTCCTGAAGAGAACCGTCCCTCCTAAATACGGGACTGTTGGGAGGTATGCCATTTACTAACTGCTGGGGATTTTGAGATTTCCGTGCAGTCTGTGGAATCGTGAATTACACAAAACCCTCATTATATTACCTTACAATGAAAAATATGACACTAGAAGCAAATTACTGTATGCTAGACTAATTTATGTGTAAATGGGTGCAATATTAGATGGCAAAAAACAAGACATCCTTATAACTCACCGAGGCACAGTAGTATATCACTTTCAGATCTTCACAGCTCTGTCAAAATCTCTAGTCAGACTGTGCTTCTGTTTCTATCAAACATGATTTTTGTTGCTGTCTACCTGCCAAGCTCAGTTCTGAAACTCCCTTCACCTCACAAGGTCTTGGCTCCTCTATGCCACAAAAACAAGGCCACTTCATTGACCTCCTTTCCTCTCATGTAGAAAGCACCAAGTGGTCTCCTCAGGTTCAAAGATGCCTACTGATCTCATCAAATAATCTGATACTCAGCAATGTTCTCGTGCTGTCTGGGTTCCTTCATAGGTATTTGTTCAGTAAAGTGATTAGTTTAACATACTGAAAAACGTTTGCTGCAATGTGATGGGGTAAGTTCCCAGCATGATCCCATCCAGCTGAGTCACCAGAATTAATGAGTTTAGTTTGGGCATGTAACTTGCCAGCATGCATATTATTTATTTTTCTTTCCAAGAATAATGTACGTGTGTGTGTGCGCGCGCGTGCGCGCTTCATCATATCATAGAAACTAGGGCTGAAACAAATATGTCATTTCACATCCCAAAGATAATTTGCATATTCCTACAAACGAATAGCAAAAGTCCTCTTTAATACCCTTGTGAAATTCACATCTTTGTGGGTAAAAACAGATGTGACAGTGGCCCACTTGTCGATGCACCCCCAAATGAGAGACAGACCACGGTTGGATTTAAAACTGGCCGCACTCTTTATTTCACATCATCACATAATGCCGGTGGGGTAATTGCACAAGCAATTCAGGTCCAGTATGCTAGCTAATTTGTAACTTATTAACTCAAGTACTGACCTGGAGGTGCCATCAAGTTTCAGTACCACCAAAAACCTTCTCCCTTTGACAGCTCTCTGGCTCTTGCCAAACAGGGGAAAACAGGCTCAACTCTGGGCACGAGTAAGGCGGTGAGTGCCTGTAAGGTCAGCGGACAGCGCATGTCCTCACTAACCCCATTAAGCCACACCTCCCAGGGTCATGACCCCAGTGCATGCTGCACCCACATTACACTAGGTATCACTTCCCCATCTCTTACTGAGATGACTCTTCCTATCCTATCAATTCCTATTTAGCCTACCCTAGCATACTGGTCTTGTCACACAGGGGGAGATCAACCGCTCTCCCCTGACCCCCACCGCCTATTACACCAATAAGCTCCTCAGGTGCTCAGCCACCCCTGCCAGGTAGATCTCATTCCCTGCTGCTGACAGGTGAACCCCGTCCCTTTGAAACAGATCAATTCGATCATAAGCTATGTCTCTATGACTAATCATTGTTCCACCCAACTCACTTATCCATTTCAGTATCTCCCAATTAATGTTCCTCCTATTTCTATCAACTTTCCCTGGTTTAACTGCTTTCACCCATGTAATCCTAGGTATAAATTGGATCCAAACTATATGAACTCCCCAGAACAACTGTTTAACAGTCAACAAATCCTCCTTAATCCTCATTATTATGTTAACCCCTTTCCTTTCTGTGAGATCATTTTCACCCAAATGAATAACTATAATATGTGGTGTCGGCATTCTACTGGGCATATCCTCCTTGGGCCCACTTCCAAACAGTTGCACAGTTTGGTTCCTCCTCCTCTGGTCTGTCTTGGAACATCAGAGTCGTAATTGTAAGCAGTGTCCTGTCCATTCCACGTCTTCCATGGCCAGGGCCCTACTAGAGTTGTCTGTTAATGATCTGGCAACTACATCACTGATCCTCAATCCCCCAAAATATGTTATAACATATGCTGTAGTGAACAATTGCATCTCATACCCATCCCAACACACACCCAGGAGATTTCCCAATATTTGAACAAGGATGGGTATTATTGGTGCCCTCTCCTCCTTTAGGCTGGGTGTCTTAGTGGCCCTGGCCCAACTCTCGAATATGTGCCTGAGGTAGAAGCCTTTGTTGGGTGATGGGAAGCCTTTAAGTCTGCTCACAAAGGTTAAAGCTGCTATTTTTCTGGCTATGGTTCCCCTTGCTAACCCTCTTTTGTGCAGGGCCATTGCAAATTGTATGACCTCTGGCTCCCTGATGGGGAATCCTGTCCCCCATCCTCTTTGTTCCCTGAATAACTGAAACTCCCAAAAGGCCCTACCGTAGACTTCCTAGGTCCTGAGCACCAGGGATCCCTGTACGATGGTCTGTAATTCTACCTCCCAAGGTTCCACACCCCGGGCGGTAGAGGGTCCGCCAACTCTCTGGTCTCCGGTGCCATTTCCCGGAATTGGTCCATCTGAAACCAAGAAAGGGCATTGGCTATCTCGTTATCAATACCTGGCACATGCCGTGCTGTAAACAAGGTATTAACCTTCAGGCATTTTCCTACCATGGCTCGCACCAAGACCATGACCCAAGGAGAGCGTGATGACAGGGTGTTAATCACATGAACCACCGCCAAGTTGTCACACCAAAACAGTACTGTGCAGTTGACAAATCGCCTGGCCCATATCATTACCACTATGACAATGGAGAATAACTCCAGGAAGACCTGGTAATCCCTCTTGCCTGCCATTTCTGAGGCCATGGCGCCGCACACCAGTGTCCCTGAAAAGCCTATTTCTCCCACAGCATCCAAATGCACCTGCAAGTCTGTCCTCAGCAGCCACCTCTCTCTCCAAAAGCTCACTCCATTGTACCCATCCAAAAACTCCAGCCATGTCTCCAAACCCTGCTTCATCTGCCTTGTGACTCTTATCCTGAAATGGGGCGGTAACTCACCCCTCAGCTTACTGTAAAGCCTAAACAAAAAAGTCCACCCTGGTGCCACTACTCTACAGGCAAAATTAAGGGTTCCTACCGGGGACTGCAACGCCCTCACTGTGACTTTGCAGGCCGCCATACACTCCCTAATTTTACTCCTGATCCTTTCCAGTTTTTCTTTGGGTAATCTCGACAATTTCAACTGTGTGTCTAATTCAATGCCCAGGTAGGTGAGTTTGGCCCTTCGGTCTTTTCCGGTGCTAAAGGCACCCCTAACTCCTTGGCCACCTCCTGAAACAACTTCAAGGCTGCCACACAGTCCCCACTTTTTGACGAGCCTATTATCAAGAGCTCATCCAGGTATTTTGTCACCTCCCCATACCCCAGTCGTTGCCTGAACACCCACTCCACGAGTGAACTAAAACGTTCAAAGGCAGAAGAGGATACAGAGCACCCCATAGGCATGGCCCGATCGTAATAGTAGTTGCCTTTGAAATAGAAGCCCAACAGATGGAAACTGCTGGGGTGTACTGGTAGCAAGCGAAACGCCGATTTGACATCACACTTCACCATCAGCGCACCCTGCCCGATTGCCTTTTCCACTGCTACATCAATGACGTATACTTTATGGTAGCCAATTCTTTCAGTATTGCATCATTTACCGAGCGTCCCCGGGGGTGTGACAAATGGTGGATCGTTTGGAATTCTCCTTCTGCCTTCTTAGGTACAATTCCCAAAGGGGACAGAACCAAATCTTCCATGGGAGGGCGTGTGAAAGGGCCTGCCACCCTTCCTTCACTTCCTTTGCTATTTTTGTTCTTACTATCTCCTCCCACCCCTCAATGGACTTAAGGTTCCGTATCACCTTTCCTTGACAAACGGGGCCAGCTGGGATCGGAAAACCTTGTTTGAACCCTTTCACCACATATTCCACTTCCTTCCTATCGGGGTGACCCTGAAGTGCTCTCTCGAGATGGTCAATTTTAACAAGTCACAGACTTTCACAAGTCACAGGCACGTCTGTTGAAGAGCCATCAGATGTTGGCCTGGGATTGTAAATGCAATGGTAGCATTTACTCCTTGTTCCCTCCCCTCCCCCACCACCACTGAATTGTATTCAATAAACCTTAAAATATGTTTAATCCTTTGAAAACAATAATTTTCCATAGGAGCCACAAGGATGTAGTTTGGTTGTGAACTGATTAATATGGATGTGGTCCATGTCAATGCAAATGGCAAGGAAGGAAGTAGTTGTAGAAGAGCTGGCCTATGAAAAACAAATTTCTTTGTAAGAGTGTCCACACTATGGATTAATCTGGGAGGTCCTGCTTCAGATATCGCAGGCCTGTGGCCCCCAGCCTTTCACCAAGATGACCAAAATCTAATAGCTTAGATAAAGAAGTAAATAAAAGGACCATTAGAAAAGTTTCCCTCTACTAGATTGCATATGAATAGTAGCGATGTGAAGTTCAGCCTTGTCCACTGGTTCCGTCTGGCCAGCCTTATCTGACTGGCTCTGTCTGTGCAGACCAAGGAGTAGCTGGCCTCTCTGACCATGGCATAGCCCAGGATTCTAAGGAAGTGTTTCCTTGCTTTCTACTTTCCTTTCTCTCTACAGCAGGGGTGGGGAACCTCAGGCCTGGGGTGAATGTGACTTGCAGCTACCTTTTATTTGGTCCTGTTCCAGTTCCTGGATCTAGCCCCTGGATCCAGTTCCAATGCCCCAAAGCACTGAAAATCTGAACTCAGGCTAAGAGAGAAGAGATGAGGGCATGCACACAAGAACAGGGAACAGACCCATGGCATCGATCTATGAAATGGACCCTCTTCTTCCTGAGCAAATCCTCTAAGCACCACTGCTCCCAACTTGTATGTGTCCCTCAGAAATCATGCCAATTTTCAAAATGGCCACTGGGGGGAAAAAAAAGAAAAAAGGATCCTCACCCCTGCTCTACGGTGCTCTAAGGTAAGGGGAGAGACATGGTAGTTGGAAGAGACTGAATTTGGAGAGATATCTAAGGTGGCCATAACCATCCCATTAGTTCCTCTGTAGCTGTACCATAGCATCTCTCTTTTTCTTTCCTTTCTTCCCACAAAAGTCTATGTTCATCCTAAAACTTCTCCACTGTGTCACTCCACATTAGAGAGATCAATTTGTATATTGTTGGGCCGTCAATATCTTAGCTGCCAAACTGAAACATACATATTTTGACTATTCCATGGCAGTTAAAATAAATAGAATTTATGAACAATCTGATCCCACAAGCAACCCGCACATTGTTTCATAGAGCTTTTCATTAAATGGATTTTGCCTACAATATGGTTTGATCGCAAACATTCAGGCATTCTTAGCCCAAATTGCGTTCAAAAAGAGAAAAGCCTGAGCTTGGAGGGACACAGAGGAAAAGAAAGTAGATCTCCATTTCCCTGCGTGTTGCAGCCCCAGCCCCCAATTTACCAAATAAATCTTTCTTAAAGGCAGTCTCTGACAGCAACCCTGACAGAGAAAATGGCCATCAGCAACAACTGGCAGCCAAAGAATATTGAGCTGCTTTGATCTGTTCTCCAGAGATATGAATTCTAGTGAACAAATCCTTTTACACTATCCTAAAAAAAAAGAAAAAAAAAAGTCTAAATTTATACTTTTTGTCACCGGATATGCTTCAGTTAACCCTTCTACTGCTTCATCTTGCTGCGGTGGAAGATGTCAAGTATCAACAGCACTACTATGCAGCAATTGTTATCCATGCTGCAAATATCTTATGTGTGCATATATGTACACAGAGAGAGAAAGATCTATATTATAGAATGCCTGCTGCCATTCTATACGTAAGGTACAAGTGCACTCTCCCGTTATAATTTTGAAAATTCATCTCATTACAAAATCAAAACTAGGTAAGCTATTGGGGCTCAAGACCAAGGCAAAGAGTAGGTGCATGGAGTCTAAGCTCCAAATGACCAAAACACATGAAATTCTCCAAAGTCCTTACTGCTTATATGGCACACAACCTAAGGCAAAGCCCTTGACAGTAGAAGCAGATGTAAAGGTGCCAGGGCAGCTCTCTGTCCTGGCCTGGGTTGGAAAACAGCAGCGGACACCCTTAGGGTTGGTGGGGGGCACTGAACAAACATGCCTGCGGACTGCCTGCACAATCCGGATGGGATGACGGCAGGACAGGCAGGCAGCCCTGCCCTTGCTCCTAGTGCCCCACCGCCACCATGATGAGCAGCCATGCCATCCCCCATCCCGCAGTGGGAATGGCAGGGCTAAACAGGTGCATTGGCTCTCTTTGGCGGCCCTTGGTCTGAAACTGGCATCTGGGATCAGTCCCTGGGAAAATCCCAGGCCAGCCACCTACCAGTCCTGGGCCAGTCCTGAGACAACACCTGGTGGTGCAGGATCACACATCTAGTGTATCCTGGGCCACAGCAGGTCTCTTTTTACTTAAAGTTGCAATGTCCAAGGTTAAGTACAGGGATCCGCATTCCCTGCGTTTCCCCCATTGCTGCCAGTGAGGAAAATGCAGTGAACATGAATCCCTGGATAATTAGTCCCTTAAAACTGGAGACTTTGGGATATTAGAATATAGATAACTGTCCTATATACAGACAAAAAGTATAGTTATGTTGTTTTATGTATGTATGTATAATTACTATATAGTTCAATAGCCCTTGTAAATCCTGTTCTTGTAATCAAGCCTGAGCACAGGATAATTTCAAAGGAGTCAAAACAGAAGTCTCAAGCCATAGGGGGTTTCTAAATGAGACACATCCAGACATGGTCACCTACCATCCACAAATCCAACCGCTTGTGTGAAGGTGGTGCGTGGGGAAGCACGCTCCCATGACCCTTGCACCATCCACCCATGGCCATGCACAGAGCACTGGAAAAAAATCTGGAGTGCCCCATGCAGGGCAAGCCAAAAGGGTGCGTGGGGAGAAGCACCCATGCATCCCCCACTTGTATGAACCGGACCATCCACCCATTGGACGGTGTACACAGGTACACCAGTACCACAGGCAACTGTTGTTCCAAACCCTAGAGCAACTCTGTGCCCATCCGTGACAGAACCAGTCCCCTCATCCTGCCCACAGTCCTGCCAGCAACCCTTAAATGACGTACATATGAAATACAAATCTGAGTTCAGCTAAAAGCAAAACCCCACTCTCCCCCACCCCCCCAGGTGGACAAAATGGTTTCCCACCAGTCCTCACTGCACTCTACCACCCAGGAGTTCTGCTCCATGGATACAGACAGGTGCATGCCATATAGTACTGCCTTGGCGTTACTCTTAAGGTATTATATAGGGAATAGGTGTTCACATGTAGCAGTTTCCTACCACCACCCCCCCCGCCATAATCCGTAATGACCAATAACGCCTACCCCACCAGGCATTGTGCCCTATGAACCACTTGTGCTGGTGATCTGTGGCCTGTGCTATGTGCAGTGTGTGGCCCCTCTGTTACAGATGGTGTCTTTTTGCCCTGACTCCTGTTTTGTGTTTATTAGAGTTTTGCTGTTCCTTTAGTATCTAGTCCGGTCATTCTATGCTTGGACTGGGGTGTGATCCACTCCTCTGTCTGTTGGGAGCAGACTTCTGTGACTTCCTCCTCTATTTCCATTGGCACATCCACTACCATTGTTGGCCATCTCTGGCAGTGGATCCGGCAGCACCCCTGGTCATGGGACGGCTTGCTGCTTCCTCACTTTCCACATCTGTATGTCACAGCTGAGGGCTGGTGCCTGAGTGGGACCTCTGTTTAGCTGTGTTGGTGGGCTGGGGAGGAGGAGATGGCCTGACCGCTTGAACTATGTGCTGGGCCAGTGGGTGGAAGCATGGGTGTGTGGCTTCTGCCTGCATGGTTGTGGTGGCCACTTGCAGAGCCAATCATTGAAGCGCTCCCCTCACGTGCATGGGAGCCATTCAGAAGCCCCACACAGCAGCCATTGACCATGCTTTCCACCTTTCCACCATGCTCATTTAAAAACACCTATATAATGGCACCAAACTATGTTATATCTCTTATCAGAGTTAGGACTTCAGTTTTTCACACTTAGGACAAAAAATGCTGATGGACACAAATGAAGGATGGGGTTCTTTGCAACAGCCGATGATTGAGGCATTCTGCCATTATATGAGAACATAAGCAGTGCCATACGGAGTCAGAACAATGGTCCATCAAGCCCTGTCCTCTGACAGTGGCCAATCTCGATCGCATGAGAGAAGAACCAACAGTCACAATGGGCAATCTATTACCCGTTGTTCACTCCCAGCTCCCAACAGTAAGAAGCTCATCCCGTAAGCTACTTGGTTAATAGCCATTAATGGACCTACTCTCTAAGAACTTATCTAGTCCTTTTTTATTTATTTATATTTATTTTTAAAACTTACTACCCCGCCCATCCTGCCACAGGCAGCTCTGGGAGGCTTACAGTTTTAAACCCAACTATACTAATGACCTTGACAATATCCTCTGGCAACAAATTCCATGAATTAATTATGCATTGAGTGAAAAAGTACTTCCTTTTATTTGTTTTAAATCTGTCGGCAGCTCGTTTCATGGAGTGTCACCTAGTTCTAACACTATTTGAGAGGGTAAATAATCGATCCCTATCTACTCATTCCACACCACTTGAGATTTTATAAACCTCTATCATGTCCCCTCTCAGTCTTCTCTTCTCTAAACTGAAGAGACCCAGCTTGTCAAGCCTCTCTGTACAGAAGTCATTCCATACCCTCTATCATTCTCGTTGCCCTTTGTTGTACCTTTTCTAGTTCAGCTATGTCTTTTTTGAGATGGGATGACCAGAACTGTAAACAATAGTCCAGATGTGGTCACTTACCAGCTTACTGGTCTGTACTTTCCAGCATCACCTCTAGATCCCTTTTAAAATATCGAGGTTACATTTGCCACCTTCTGGTACAGTGGCAGATTTTAGCAATAGGTTACCTCATTGGGACCCAATTTATCTCACTGGGACTCTTCCCACTTTTTAATGGATGTCTTTTTGGCTCCAATAGCCTCCTTCTCCTCACCATTTAGCCACACAGGCAGACGTTTGGTCCTCTTTGTACTTTTTTTAATGTGTGGAATATATTTAATCTGAGCTTTCAAAATGGTGTTTTAAAATAGTCTCCATGCTGCCTGTAGATATTTAATTCTTGTAACTGCTTTTTTAAGTTTCCCTCTAACTAGTTTCCTCATTTTTACATAGTTCTCCTTTCTAAAGTTGTATGTTACCACAGTGGTTTTGTTGCAGTGCCACTTAGGGGCAAACCCCCTTTGCACAACTGGCTCTCAGTGGCTTCAGTGCTGCGCTGGATCTTTCAACTACATAGCACCTAACAAGGACCACACCTGTGCTTAATATGTATGCAACATTTATTGATAGGATAGCAAGAAGTACTGATGGTACAATAGGCAAGCAAAACGCCTTAACAAGTGTCTCACCAATCTGGTTCACCATCCGAGTCCCTTGAAGCTGGTACACGTGGCTAGCAGGCGGTGGAGCTGAGGGTAGTCAGCTGCCACACCTTCTCTGTCATGCTCTTTTATACGTTTTGGTTGTTTCAGTCTGCTTGACCACCTGACCATTACTGACCAATCTAGTCCAGGCCCTCGTTTTTGGCTTCCCAAAGTGTGATTTTTGTGCTGGATCACCTGGCTAGACTTGACCAAACCAGGCTTGGTCCATTCTTTTTGGCAACCCGAGGCAGGATTCTAAAGTCAGCCCACCTATGGCACCTTCCTAATCTTCTTTGCCCTTCCTATCTTTGCCAGGGTAAAGACTCTGTCCTGAATCCATAGCTACTCCCCCATACCCAATGTACTCTCGCTTTGGTTGCCAAGTCAATATGGATGCCTGCTAGCTTCTTTACTTTGCTTGACCAAAGTTTCTTATAAACTGATGAAAAGCAAAATAGCTTTATGAACATGTCTGTTTACTATGTGAATGTGTTTATTGCTGTTTCTATGTGTGTTCATATACAAGTGTTTTGGATCAACTAAAATCAAATGATATATGTATTTCTGATCTGGTCTTCTACCAAGGCCTTTTTTACATGGATGGTGCAGCAGCGCTGATGGGTGGAGATGGGTGGGCGAGAACACCCAGCAAACACCTGGCAGTGCTGAGCAGGGAGACTGGTACATGGACAGTGCCACGGGGGGTAGTGGGATGGAAAGGGGAGGGGCCAGCAAACACCCAGTGGCCAAACACCCACCCCGGGAAGCACCCAGAAAACACCCATGACAGTCAGACAGACAGCCGAGACTGTGAATGGCAGGGAAGCCCTGCCCAGCACAGTGATGGCACAACATGGCTAACTGAGGGCAAACGAAGCCACGCAACGCAGCCCCACCCCGAGTCACCAGAACCCATGAGGGCGGGGCAGGAGGGAGCAGGGATGACAGCAGCTACAAAGTAACCATCCCATCCCAGTCACGGCACAGACACCAGACAGCCCGGTGCCATGGAGTTCCACCACACAGCCAAGCACCCCCCACACAGCAGCCGACACAAGCACACAGGGACAGGCCCACGACCCATGGGGTGCCGGGGGAGGGGGGACAGCAGGCGCACCACCCAGGAAACCGCTCAGCACCCCCCACAGGTGCCCGTATGAGGGCACAGGACAGGGGGAGCTAGGGATGGGCGAATAGAACGCGGTTTGGATGTTTGGTTGTTCGGTTCAAAACTCAAGTTCGGGTTTGATAGTTCGGTTTAGTCAAGTTCGGTTTGGTCGAACTTGGCCGAACATTCAAAAATAGCACTATTGAAACCGAAACGAATCCAAAACCAAATTTTTGGCCCTGAAAAGATGTTTTCCCCACCCCCAAACTCATCTGAACATGACCGAACTGTTCAGTCGTTTGAGAGTTTGGTTTGGACATTCAAACAGACCGAGTTCGGTTCGAACTCCGAACATCCACACCGTGTTCACCCATTCCTAGGGGGAGCACCGTCTGTGGCAGCAGCAGGGCTGGGGCAACCCCCAGTCAATAGGGCCAGCGACCCCACACCTGGAGCCAGCTATCTGCCTGCACGTGGTCCAGCCAGTGCAGCTGCTCCAGGACATACAGGAGGAGGTCCACCACCTCCCCCTGCTCCCGCGTCCACTCCACAATCATCGCCTGCACTGGAAGGGACAGAGGGAGAGGGGAAGGCCATCAGAACTGGCCACGGGCCCCAAGGCACCGCACTCCCCCCAGACACACACAGGGACAGGGCCCAGTAAACAAGCAGCACACTCACGAACAGCATTGTACAGCCAGCTGGCTGCTCGCAGGTCCTAGGCCACCCGCTCCAGCTGACGGACAGCCAGGAACACAACCACAGTAACGCTGCATGGGAGAGGGGACAGGGAGATGAAGACTGGGTGAACCAACAAGGCACAGGAGGGCAGGGGGCACCAACAGAGGAAAAACACCCCACTCGCACCTAGTGGTCACCCTGTACAGCACCCCGTATTCCTGCATAAAAGGGGACCAGAGGGGCACACCCCTCAAGCCCACAAACCCCCTACAGGAGGTTTGTGTGTACCACTGGGGGATCCCCCACTTGGCACGTACTCCTGCCCATGTGCTGCTGGTGGTATTGGAGGCGGGAGTCTGGCTGGGCAACCCCCAGGGCTCCCCTATTGGTTGGTGCGGCCCTGGCCCTGCCCCACCCTTCCCCCATGCTGTTGCCCCCTGTTGGTGTGCTCCGTATGCACTTGTGATGGATGGCCGGCAGCAGGCATGTTGGGCACAAGTGCTGACAGATGAGTGAGGCCATGGCTGGTTAGAGCTGGTTGGAGGTCAATCATCCAAGCTAGGCACTGTATCTCCACCAAGCACAGCTGCAGCATGCTAAGGCATTCCATGATGGTAGCGTAAGTTGAGCAGGTGCATATGAAGTGGTACCCTGGGGTGCATAGGGATAGCCCACAGGCAATGGGGTGGGGGCCAATGCCCACAGACAAGCTGTCCCCCCCTGCGGTACCATACCCCCTGGCGGGCAGGCAGCCGACACACACTGGGGGATGATCTGCCGGGGCAGGGACCCGCTGACAGCGCTCACCACACCCCTGGTCCAACACCAATCATAGGGCAGCTAACATGGGGCGACACGGTACATAAGCAACCCGATGCAGGTGGTCTGGTGTGGCGGGTAGAGTGAGGTGGATGAGGTTGAGCAGCATATGGAGCACAGGAACACAGAGCAGGGAGGACACAGAGATGGATCAGGGTTACTAGGGGTGTGGGGGCCGGGGGCACAGGCCACACTGTGGTGCGCTGAGAGGCCGGGGTAAGGGTGGCCGCCGCCATGTAAAGCAAGGGCCGGTCCCAGTGGTGCAGGCCATGGCAGGTCAGTAGCGTGCACCCAGAGGATCAGGGCCTACACTGTGGTGTTGCCAACCGGTTGCTATCAGAAGGTTCCCGGGAGAGGGGATCAATGCAACCATGCTGCCGGAGGACGAGCCCCCTGAGGCCATGACCATGCTGTTGACCATCCTGAACGCTGGTTTCACGCTGCTGTGCCTACTTCGCCAGCATATGGTCCATCTCCTCCTGCCAGGGCGCAGCTACTTCCTCAAGGGGGGGAACGGTGTCGGAGGGCAGCAACGTTGCGATGGGCGCGGTGGACTGCTGCTTGTTGCCATGCCATGTTGGGCACTGCGGTGTCCCTGCACACCTGGTTTGTCATGGCACAGTGGCCCCTGAACATGTACGGGTGCCTCATGATCCTTCCGACCCTGCAATGGCACTGGACGCGTTTCTGCACCAATAGCTGGTGGGAGAACATGCTGGCCACCTGGACGGATGAGGAATGGACGAACCACTTCTGTATGAACCGCGTCCTCCTGACCCGGTTAAGGGAGCTCCTGAACCCGGATCAATGGAGGCGGGAGACCAACATGCGCTATCTGCTGCTGCCAGGGATGCAAGTGGCCATGGCGGTGTGGCAGCTGGCCATCCCTGATTCGTGCAGGAGCATGGGGGAGCAGCTCGGGGTGGGGATGGTCACTGTAAACAGGGCGCTCCATGATGTGTGTGACCTGATTGTGGAGCTCCTCCTCAAGAGGGTCATTCAGCTCTGCAATCCTGAGGAGTTGATATGTGGCTTCAAGGAGCTCAGGTTCCCCCATTGCATTGGGGCAATCGACAGCACCCACATCCCCATCATACGGCCGCCACACACAAAGATCGACTACGTGAACAGGAAGCAGGCCTTCTCCATCAATCTGCAAGCCATCATGGATCACAGGGGCCTCTTTATAGATGTGTACACGGGCCAGTTGGGGCGGACCCATGATGCACGTATACTGCGTGTCCCCGTTCCTACGCTCGCATGTTTGATGGGGAGATTGCCCCCCAATATATACCGCATGATAGAGGGCATTCCCATGGCCCTTGTTGTGATAGGGGACCCCGCCTATCCACTCAGCCCTTGGCTTATGAGGGCCTACCCAGTGGCGTGCAAACCTGACCACCGCATGTTCAATGAGCACCTGTCATCAGCATGCAACGTGGTGGAGCAGACCTTCGGCCAGCTGAAGATGCACTGGTGCCTTTTGATGAACAGGAGCCAATTCGACCTTGACTACACCCCCATCCTTGTCCTGGCAGCATGCATTCTGCACAACGTATGTGAGACTGGAGGCGCTGCACTAGACAACCCACCACTTGTACAGAGGGCAGGCTCCATTCCAGTGTACCAACATGCCAGGGCAGAGCATTCTGGCACATCATTCTGGCAGACGATGGGCCCATGCCTGACCCACACCCCAGCCCATAAACCTGTGCACCCCATCAATAAAGCTGGGTGGTACCCTTAGCACCTAACCATGCCTCCATGCCTTGTGTGGGTAAGGGGGTCCTGGGAACAGGTCCAGTGGGTTGCCTGGGTGCAAGTGCCCTTTGTCGCTGACAGCTGTGGGGTGCTGTGGCTGCGCACTGTCCTGCATGCCACCACTTGCTGGCCCACCTGTACAGGGTAACCATGCACTCATTGCACACACCAGTGCTGGCTACGGCCTCGGTGGGCGCCCCCACCCGGCCCCATCGGCTGGCCCGGCATTGTACCAGACCCTCACCCTGCCGGTGCCCCCCTGCCAGTGCCCCACCCACCCACTGGTCCCAGAACAGAGGAAGTGATATGGAGGTACATGTGCAGCATTTATTTGAAGGGCAACTGTACAATGGGATGGGGGGGTGTCTCTATTTTCGGGGGCGCCCTTGCCCCCGCTTGGCTGCGCCACCAGGGCTTGCAGCCCGGCAGGTCTTTGCTTCCACCAAGCGCAGCGATCAGCGACGAGATGGGCTGGGCTTCCTGTCATCCACTGGCTGCTCCACACTGGCCTATGGTGCGGGTCCCTGCAAGGAATAACAAGCATGGGAGGAGCATTCCACATGTGAACTTGCCTCATTCCCACACCAGTGCCAGGCCCACTGGGGGTCCTACAAGTGGCCTATGGGCCCCCTCATCCCCTCCCGGCCCCCCATGGAGTAGTGACCCCATCCTCAGGGGGCAGCGACCTTACCTGGGGCAGTGGGCATGGGTGGTTGGTCATCCTGGGGTGCCAGGTCATTGGGTGGAGGCATAGCTTCCCGGTGGAGGGGTGGGGTTGCAGCTGGGGGGGTACTGGGAGGGTTGCGGCCTGGAAGAGCGGCCCCACCGTCAGCTTGTGTGGACCTATGCGGGGGAGGGGAACCCTTTGGACCAGGCCTGGGAAGGGATGCTGCTGGGGGAACCAGGGTTGGCCGAAGTGCAGGGGAGGGGGCACTTGCACTAGTGGGTGGCCACCGTGGTGTTTGTCGGCTGCCATTCCTCCATCTGTGACCTGGCGGCCCCTGTCGTTTTAGGGGTCCCACCGTAGGGCCAACACCGTCTCCCCCATGAGGTCCATGACCCTTGCGGCCTGACCCTCCAGCCTGGCACAGGTGCACACCGCCTCCGCCTTATCACACCGCTGCTCAAGGTGGAGGACGGCAGCCTGGTGCCTGTCCCAGAGATGCTCAGTGTGGGACCGGGTCATCATAACTGTCAGAATCTCCCGGTCCCTTTCCCCCTCCCTCTCTGGTGAGCGCGAGCTCCTGGGAGTGCACTTCGGATAACTTTCTAGATTCTTTGAGCAGCTCCCTGCCCAGGTCCTTCCTCCGTCGCCGGTTCCTGGCCCGCATTTCCTGGTTCCTCTCCATGTTGCTGGCAGCTGCACCCCTCTCATGAGCGGGTCGCTGTTCTATGAAGATGTTGCATCCCATTAGTAAGTCTGGCCGGTGCACTCCCCGCCCCCTACCATGATTCCCGGGGTGTATCAGAGGATGGCCTCCCATGTTCTTGGTGCTCCATCATGTTACTCCCATGTGGGACCCCCCCCTGCCCTGCCATCATGTGGGGTCCCCCACCTGCTGGGGCCTACTTCCGGTAGGGCCAGTGACTATCTTGTGTTTTGTGGGACCCACTATGGGGCCCACCACCACTCCCGTTTTCCCCCTCCACCCCGACCCCTCTAGGGCACGGGTGGGTGGAGGTGCGGGTTTCAGCGGTGCTACTGGCGTACTGGGGCATCCTCTCCAGCCTGCATCCTAGCACCCCCTGTGCTGCTGGCATGCTGCAGCTTTGCACCCCCTGCATCCCGGACCATCTCCTGTCCCACCCCCCAATGGTCTCCCCCATGTCCCTTTCCCTAGGCGTGTGTTCCCCAGCACCCCAGTGGGGTCCTGCCTGGTACTCCCACCCAGCCCACGGCCATGCAGCCACACTGGTGTACGGCATCTGGGGGCGGGGTGCCCCTCTGGCGGGGTGCCCTATGGTGTGGCATGGCCTGGCAGTCCTGGTTCTGGTGTGAGGCACGCAGCCCTGGGGGGCCTCCCTCCCCACCCTGTAAGTCTTCCCACCTCCACGCCATGCCCTCCTGTGGCCCTTTGGACAGTTTGGCCTACCATAGCGGTGCACCTCACCCGGTAGTGGGGGCGCAGCTGGCCCCTCCTCATCCACCTCCTTCTCCACGACCTCCACCCTCATGCACCTCCAGGCAACCTTGGGCTGCAATGGGAACAGAAGTCCATTAGTGTTTACCGGCACCCAGGCCCGTCATTGCGACTCTGCCCAGGGCCTCCTCCATCCCTTGCGCACTGAGCCGGTTGTACCTGGATCCTCTTTCTCCACCTCCTGGGAGCCGTCCCGGGTCTCCACTTGCTCCGTGCATGCCCCCCTTCCCTGTGGTCAGGCGGCCTGTGGGCCTTGTGGGTGCACACGAAGGGTGGTGTTACTATGGTTGGATCCCTGGGGCGCCTCCACCCCCAGTGGGATGGGTCCTGCCCTCCCGCTTCTTGGCTGACCTCGCCAAGGGCAGTGTTCCCCCCTGCTCTGGGGGGTGCAGCAGGGGGGTCTCTATGGTGGCCCTCAGTCTGCCCCTGGTGAAGGCGCTACCGTGAGTGTAGGAGACCACGATGTCCCTGTCCATGCAGAGGAACCTTTTCAGCTCTTCCTGGAACTTGGCTGTGTGCATGGCATGGCTGGACTTGAGATTGTTGTCCTAGATATATTTATATCCAGACCTCAAGTCCTTTGCCTACTGCATGCACTGGGTGACATCCCTATTGTACCCCTGCCATTGCATGTCCTGGGCAATGGCTTCATAGACTTATTTGGTCTTGTAAGCTGCGCACCAGGTCGTGCTGAACCCTTTGGACCCCCACATGCATATGAAGTGCCTGCTTTGTGCAATGGCCTGATGGCCATGCAATAAAGAAATATTTGATTTGAAGTCCCTGGTCTCCTGCCTGGACCAGGGCTCCCCCTTTTGGGACCCGCGTGTGGGGGGACCCTCCAGCTTGGCAGCATGGGGCCTGCCCAGTGGATGTGGTTGCTGTGGTGGTGGTCATCTCCTGTAGGAGGTATTTTATGGGGGTTACTCTCCATCCCGCTGCCCCCTCCATGCCCCCAAGGGGCCTCCCCCCCCCAGGGTGACCTTCTGCTTACCTGACTGTCGGGGGGGGCCCCTCCTTGCCCATCTCTCCAATGGTGCAGTGCTCTGTTGTCTAGGTGGTCACCTGGGGGGATAGGGACAAGGGCTCGCTCGCTGCCGCCTGCCCTGTGTTCCCTCCACCATGGTGCTGGGGTTGGGTGTCTGCCCTCCCTTTCCTGGTTGGTCAGGGTCCCCTTGCTCTCACCTCGCTGTTGCTGCTTCTCCTCTGGCCGTGCCCTGTGGTTGTGGTGGCCTGGGGGTCAGCGGGTGGCGCCGCAGCCGCTGTGTGCCCTTGGCCCTATGCCGGGAGACGTGTGCTGTGGTTAGCCATGCTGTGTTTCCCCCCAGACCGGGGGGACAGGCCCCCTCCCCTAGGCGTTCCTGGGTCCCTGTGCTCACCCGGCCTCATCCCGCACATGATGTGGTGCTGGCTCCTTTTGTCTTCTCTAAAGCTTTCCTCCTGGACATCATGGGAGCAGCGCTCCCATGTCATTTGTCTGCCCTCCTTTGTGGGCTCCTGACCGGACGTCCAACATCACCCCCGGTGGGCATATCTATGTGGGGACATGTGTGTGACCCCTTGCGCAGGCACACTGCAATCCCGCTGGTTCCGTCCCCTTGGGTGTCGGTGTTTTGGCTTTTACATGGACGTTCAGGTGTTGAACACCCATCTCCACCCATGGGGTGTGCCGCCTCCCTCCCAGCTGCTCCATGGGTGTTGGTGGGTGGGTCGTGCACGTGCACCCACCCACTCGTGGCCTTTTACATAGATGTTCTCCCACCCATCCAATGGGTGTTTGTGGGTGTTTGTGGGTGGGTGGCATCCGTGTAAAAGAGGCCTTAGTTAAATACTACAGAGTGTGTGTAGTAGTATTTCCTGTCTTTTTCCTAGCTGGGTGTTCTAGTAAAGGATTTTGGAGCATAATTCATGGTAATTTGACCTCACTTGTTTGAGCATCCCAATATTTGAACGTGAATGAGTGTAATCTAAAGGTACATCTAGAATGCAGCTGTACCGTTGCCAGAAACCTTTAAGAGGCACTCGTGAATTAACAACGCCGTTGGGCGAGACACCCAGAAATATTTCGGTTATCTACTGGCACTGGCTGAGGAGATTTTGTTTCTACATGTTTATTTCAGAGCAAGCTGACCTGTCAAGTTTTGATTGTTTATTACCTTATCTTGTTATCTAGTACCAACTAGGAACCACCCTGTTTGCGTTGCTAAGTTTTGTCTTCAACTGAAAGTTTTAACCCTTGTGCAATATTTTCCATGGCCTGCTTTTGGCATCTGTTTTTCTGACTCACCCCAACTGCTGCTGTCACCTGACAGTGGTCATGGCTGTCACCCCTATATCAGTTTTATTTGGTATTTTTCCTCCTGTGAGTATGTCAAATTTGAATATATTATGATCACTATTGCACAGCAGCTCCAGCACAGTTACCCCTCACACTAAATCCTGGACTCCACTTAGGACTAGATCCAAAGTAGCTCCTTCTCTTGTTGGCTCCAGGATGAGCTGCTCCAGGAAACAGTCATTTATGACATCTAGAAATTTTCTCTCTGCATCCCGCTCCAAGGAGACATTCACCCAGTCAAGTCAATACAGCTTTCCAGGTGGTGAGGGGGCTGGTCGGTCCAGCCTTCCTCCGCCTGGACCTGGAATCTTCCAGAGACTGCTGTGACACATTTGTTGATTATTTTGCTGATAAAATCGCTTGGATTCACCATGATTTCGATGCCACACTTATTACAATGGAGAAGCCAGAACCAGTGGAAGCCCCGCCTTTTCCAATTTCTTGGGATGAATTTCAGAAGATTTCACTTGATGCGGAGGATGCTCTTGGGGCAGTTAGAGCAACCTTTTGTGAATTATTATTATTGTTATTATTATTAAGCATTTATATAGCGCAAGCAATGTACCTGGTGCTTTACAGAAAATAAGATAGACACGGTCCCTGCCTGAGAGCTTACAATCTAAAGAAAGGGGGAGGAGAGACAGGGAAGGGAGAACAGAGGGAGAGACAAGGGATGCAACAATCATGAGGATGCGAGAACTCGGATACATGTTCTTGGCTTGGTTCCAGTACATTGGGAGTTTGCAGATAACAGGTGGGGGATAATCCAGGGTGGGGATGGTTAGCAGGAGTTAGGAAGGGCAGAGTGGAAGAGGTGGGTTTGATGAGGGATTTGAAGGTACGAAGGGAGGGGGCAAGGCAGATGTGGGCAGGGAGGGATTTCCAGGCATGCGGAGCAGTGAGGGAGAAAGGACGAAGGTGGTTGGGGGGGCAGGGGAGGCATGGGAGGGTGAGGGAGGGGATGATAGAGGAGTGGAGTGCTCGAACAGGGGTTCGGAGGGAGATCAGGGCAGAGAGGTAGGGGGGAGTAAGGTTGTGAAGGGCTTTGTACGTGAAGACGAGGAGTTTGTGCAGAATACGCTTAGGAAGGGGGAGCCAGTGGAGAGAGGAGAAGAGAGGCTGCACATGGTCAAAACAACAGGCTAGGTGGATGATTCTGGCAGCAAAGTTTTGAACAGAGATGAGGGAAGAAAGGTGGGAGCTGGGAAGGCCAGTGAGGAGGGTGTTACAATAGTCAAGGTATGAGATAACTAGGGCATGGATGAGAGTTTTGTCAGAGGAGACAGAGAGAAAAGGGTGAATCTTAGCAAAGTTGTGGAGGGAGAAATGGCAAGATTTGGCCACGGAGTCAATGTAGGGTTTGAAGATAAGGTGCAAGTTGAAGATGAAGACCAAGCTACGGGCCTGGGGGACATGGAGGATGGAGACCCCATCAATGGCAATTGACAGGAAAGAGGGAGAGGAAGGATTGGGAGGGAAGATAAGGAGATCCGTTTTTGCCGTGTTCCATTTGAGTTGGCATTGAGACATCCAGGCGGAGATATCAGAGAGACAGTTGGTGAGATGAGTTTGAACCAAGGGGGAGAGGGAAGGCGTGGGGAGGTAGAGTTGAGTTTCATCAGCATATAGGTTGTATTGGAAACAGTGGGAGGTAATGAGTTTGCCTAGGGATTGGGTGTAGATAGAGAAGAGGAGAGGGCCAAGGACAGAGCCTTGGGGAACCCCCACCAAGAGGGGTAGGGAGGAGGAGGGGGAGGAGTTACACTGAACGAGCGGTCAGAAAGGGAGGAGGAGAACCAGTCGAGGACAGAGTCCCGGAATCCCAGGGAGTGAAGCGATTCAAGCAGGAGCGAGTGGTCAACAGTGTCGAAGGCAGCAGAGAGATCAAGGAGGACAAGAATAGAGTAAAGGTGGTTGGATTTAGCCACAAGAAGATCGTTGGTGATCTGAGAGATGTGGGGGGAGGAGGGAGAGGGGGGGAGTGGTAGGGAGAGAGGACTTGGAAGCAATATCCAGGTGGATCTTGTCAATAGAGGTGAAAAAGAGAGCAAGATTCTGAGCAGAGAGGAAGAGGAGGACAGGAGGGTTTGAGAAGGGAATCAAAGGTGGAAAAGAGGCGGCAAGGGTCCTGGGAGCAGGACTTAATGCGAGAGGCATAGTACTGCTGTCTAGCAAGGGAGATAGCAGAGTTGAGCAATGAGAGGCAGGTTTTGAAGTGAAGGAAGCCAGTGCAGTAGTGGGATTTTTGCCAGAGGTGTTCAGCAGCCCAGGTGCAGGAGCGGAGTTGGTGAATGGTGGAGGTGAGGCAAGCGTGAGGGTTGCGGGAGCGAGCTGGGTGGGAGGAGAGGGGGACAAGGGAGTCGAGGGTGGAGGCGAGAGAGGAGTTGAAGGTGGAGATGGCAGAACTGTGGGAGGAGAGAACTGAGGGGAGAAGAGGGAGGAGGCAAAATTCTGGGGCACAATGGCCTGCAGATCGCGGAAGGGACGGGGAGATGGGGAAGAGGAGGGGGAGCAGTGGGAGAGGGTGAAGGAGGCAAGGAATTGGTCAGATATGGGATGGGGCTCGAAGGAGAGATCAGAGACAGAACAGTTCCTAGAGAACACGCAATCAAGAAAGTGACTATCGGCATGGGTGGGGAAACCAGTCCAGAGGTGGAGGCTAAAGGAGGAGGCTAAGGAGAGGAAGCAGGCAATGCAAGGCTGAGAGGGTGCATCAACATAAATATTGAAGTCGCCAAGGATTTCATTTCATTGTTTATTTGTATCCCGCGCTCTCTCGCCACAGGTGACACGAGGCGGCTCACAAAAAATGAAATCAACACAAGGAGCAAATACAGCTGGGTTTAAATCCCACACAGGGGACCCAGTAATAATAACAAAGAAAAACTACCACTCTAAATACCCCATTACAGTACAATAACGCAAAAAATACAAAATAGAAAAAAACAAGCAAGCAGTATCAAAATCCAAAAAACCAATTCAAAAACACATTTCATTACAACTGAGATAGTGAGCAAGTAACCTAAAGTCTAGCTGAAACATATTAACCACCTCTACCTACTTCACCTCACCCTGCTCCCACCAGGGAAGCCTTCGAAGGTAGCGTAAATACAACAACCTCATCAAAATAATATGCATCAGTCAACCATTTTACCTCTCCTCCCCCCCTGCTGCCACCATTGGGGGGCCCTCCTACCCCCCAATCCATCTGCTCTCACCAAATGGAGTGGGCTACTTACAAATCAGTTGCTCACTACCTCATATCATAATTAATTAACATAGTTATAATCAATAATAAAACAACCCTCCTTCACATAATTATTTCTAACAACATCAAGTCATTCACTACCACCACCACCACCACCCCCGTCCACAAAACTTCTACCCCAATACACAATCTGTATTAGTTACTAATCCAACCCCCCCTCAGGATCCTACCACCCACAGGATGAGTGTGGGGATGTCATCAGAGAAGAATACGGTGAGCCAGGACTTGAACTCAGAGAGAAAGGAGGAGAGGGATCCGGGAGGGCAGTAGATAACTGCAACATGGAGGTGGAGAGGGGAGTAGAGGCGTACGGAGTGAGCCTCAAAGGAGGGGAAGGAGAGAGAGGGGGAAGAAGGGAGGGGTTGAAACTGGCAGGAAGAGGCAAGGAGGAGGCCTACGCCACCACCCCAGCCATGCCCGTCCTGGCAAGTTAAGGTCTGCCGGGAGACACTGGGGCCATTGCTAGTTGGGGTGATTAATGCCTCCCTTTGGGAGGGCAAGGTGGTGAGTTGCCTCAAGGAGGTAGTGGTTTGGCCCCTGCTCAAAAAACCATCTTTGGACATTGATGCCTTTGCCAGTTATTGGCCTGTCTCTAACCTTCCCTTTTTAGGGAAGGTTATTGAATGGGTAGTGGTTCAGCAACTTAAGGAGCATCTGGACCGACTTCAGTTTTCTGGATATCTCGCAGTCCGGCTTTCGTCTGGGCTATGGCACTGAGATGGCATTGGTGGCTCTGGTCGACGACCTTCACCGGGAATTAGACCAGGGCCGTTCAAACCCTGTTGATTTTGTTACATCTGTCGGCTGCTTTTGATACCGTTGACCACAGGTTGTTGGTGACACATCTGGGGGACCAAGCAGGGATTAGCAGGGCTATTTTTGAATGGTTCTGTTCATTCCTCTCAGGGAGAACGCAGTGGGTGGTGCTTAGAGAACATTTTTCATCTCCCCAGGACCTCTTGTATGGAGTCCCGTAGGGTTATATTCTTTCCCCTCTCCTGTTCAACGTGTATACGTAGCCGTTGGGTGAGATTCTCCAGAGTACTGGAGTTCGGTGCCATCAATATAATATGCTGATGACATCCAACTCTATGTCTACTTTTCATTGGACCCAGGCCCTACAGTCTCAGTGCTTACATGATGTCTGGCGGCTGTGGGAGACTGGGTGAGGGTGAGTCGACTTAGGCTGAATCCCGGACAAGACGGAGGTGATGTTAATGGGGAAGGCAATGGATGTGGCATTCCACATAATTGGTGGGGTCCGCCTCCCATTGGTACCTCAGGTCAAGAGTCCGGGAGTGCTCCTCGACTCACAGCTCCGCCTAGATGCCCAGTTATGGGCTGTGGCAAGGAACGCTTTTCAACAGTTACATCTAGTGCATCAGCTTCGGCCATATATCTCGGACTCTGATCTGGTCACTATCATTCATGCTTTCATTATCTCAAGATTGAACTATTGTAACGCGATCTACATGGGGCTGCCCATAGTGATGGTTCAGAGACTGCAGCTGGTTCAGAATGCAGCAGCCTGACTCCTTACGGAGATGGGCCACTGGGAGCACATTACACTGGTACTCCATTATCTGCACTGGCTGCCTATAGTCTTCCGGGTCTGATTCAAAGTGCTGGATCTTACCTATAAAGCCCTACCCGGCTTGGGCCCTACCTATCTGAGGGACCGCCTCACTCCCCATGCCCTTGACGCCGGTCAAGTGGTCATCTGGGAGCACCCTTCTTGAGATCTCCCAAGTATTTAGGGAGGTTACTATGGAGAGGCCATTCTCGGTGACCGCTCCACGGCTGTGGAATTCCCTCCACATGGAGGCCAGGGTGGCCCGGATCTTTGTTCATTTTGGTGCCAATGTAAGACCTGGTTGTTCCATCAGGCCTTCAGCGAGGGTGAGGGTGGGTTGTTTAGGGGGATGAGGTGGGGTGTTTTTGTTCTGGGGGAGGTGATGCTCCCCTTTTACTTACCATTTTACCTTGTTGTTTTATATATGCTTTTATTCTTGTAAGCCGCCCCAGGCTGCCTACGGCAGGAGGGGCGGAGTGCTGAATTTGATAAATAAATAAATAAATAAATAAATATGAGGGCAATTGAAATTGCCCATTATTACTGCGTTTTCAACTTTATAAGCCTGTTTAATCTCCCTTAGTATTTCACAGTCAGTCTCACTGTCCTGATCAGGGCAATGATAGTATAATCCGACCGCTATATACTTCCCCATTATACATGGAATTTCTATCCACAGAGATTCCAGAATACTGTTTGCTTCCTTTACAATATTTATCCTGCTTGACTCAATGTTGTCTCTTACATACAGCACCACCCTACCACCAGCGCAATCTACTCTGTCATTTCGATATCTTTTGTATCCTGGTGATACCGTGTCCCATTGGTTGTCCTCATTCCACCATGTCTCAGATTCCTATTATGTCTATATCCTCATTTAACACAACACAATTGCAGCGCTCATCCCCTCCAGGTGAGCAGGGCTCCACCCCACAGCCACAAGCCAAAGGTGCACGCCCGCCCCCAGAAGCCCCCAGCAGCCATTGCAGCGCTCATCCCCTCCAGGTGAGCAGGGCTCCACCCC